>JAQFYC010000978.1:0-42133 GCA_034694165.1 Tomocerus mixtus | reverse complement strand
AGTTAGTTAGTATTTGTCTTCCCTTCAGTTTAGACTTAAAAGTTCTTCTTTCCAAGTAAGATTTTTAAGTATGTAAAATAAATAAAATAAAAGATCTTTCAAGTTATTAGAAAATTTATTACAGAAAATATCTGAATGTGTTAAATCATTTAACTAGAAAAGTTATTATACAAAGAAAATTATAATTCTGCTAACCAATCCGAAGTTTACCAACAAAGTAAATTCATCAAAATCAAAGTAAGATAATGTATTACTTATAAATAATAATAAAGGTTTAACTAATAATTAATAGTTCTCAGATGAGATTAGCGTAACGTTAATCAAATAAATAAAAACAAATCTTTGTGTAATGCAGAGTATCCATAGTAATAATGGATAAAGGGAAAGGTGAAGCGTAATGCTTACCGTTAGTTGGGTTTTTGACTCTGTTTTCGTAACGAGAACGAGTATAATATGCATTACCTGTGTGTCTTGTAATGAGACCGATATTCAAAGTTTATGTTTGCGCCCAAAGTAAAATAGTAAAGCGTAACACAATGGGCCTAGAGCCTAACTAAACTTTAGATCAAATAAAAAAACTTGCTCACCAATAATAAAATCAAAAGTGTCCTCTTTACTCCGGAATTTCTCATGAAATTTATCCTTTATCCGGTCACCTTTATCCCATGCTGAAAGAAACACTGCAAGTGATGCCACGACACCGTAAAGCACCGGTGTGAAAAATATATTGTTAAAACTCAACCGAAAATTTGAGAGAATTCCCATTTTGATCTTGTTGCCAGCAACCCTGCTTAACGTCCAATGTTTTAAGCAAATTAGTTCTCTTGCACTTTATTTTCGTATCTCAATTATTCCTCTAAAATAATTTCTCATTGCGCTTCAGTTCAGTCTCAGTTTATCTATCTTAAGAAGAGCACTCTATTTCTGTAACTTTAGAAGATTCCTCGTACAACACTTACTACAACTACAACTACACACAGTAAAGTTGTATAAACACATATTGGAGAAAATTCTGTTGAACAAAAATGCACAAAGGCACAATGACATAGATTTCTTACTTTTTAGTTAGTAAAAAGTAAAGTTCAAAAATTTCAAAACTTTATGTCAATCTCGGTTAAATTTCTCACGACATTACAATTAGTTTGCCTAATTGCATGATATTGCAATTTCAGTCTTAATATTGAACCTCAGCAATAATTGTCCTCCCCACTTAGGATCACGAACACTTTTGACTTTTAAACTAGGACTGGACTGGGATATAAATATAAAGTTGCATGATAATCTCAATTTTCTCAATTGTAATTGTGAGTAACTAACTGAATGAAAGCAAAAGTCAAACTGAAAAGAAGTATAGATGACAATGTTTGTTTAAATAGTTCTCAGAGACTCTTGCAATGATCCGTGTACATAATACAAGCAGGTGCATAAAAATTATTTGTGCCTTTGTTCACATAGTCTCATAATATTTGCTAATAACGGTATAATGTGTTAGCGCATGTTTGTGTAAGCAATCTACTGTCAACATATTAACTGTAGTAAAAATGCACATATCTTTATCAAAGCTATGAGAAATTAATGTGAACTGTATTGTAATACTTATGTTCTACATTATTAAGATATGATAGGACTTAAATTACTTATAAAGCATACAAAACGGAGTAAAGTAAGTACTGTGACTGTAAGTGAACGATGTGACCTACTCTATGTTTTGTTGCGTTGCGTTATGTCAATATCTTATTTAATGGAAATTAGCGTACAGAAAACCTATGTCTTTTCTTGCATGTACATATATACCTTACACCAAGACACAGCATGCCAAATACTAGATACCACACGTACACCAGAGGAATAAGATCAAGCAGGAGATCGCGAAAAATGCTTTTGAGACATAACATCAAATTCAATGGAACAATAAAAAATGGGTAGGTACATTCATTAAGTAAAAAAGTAACATGACAACTACTAATGCAATGATGCCTGTATCGGAAGCTCTTATATAATTAGTTTACTTAGACAGTGGGATGTCAGTTTCTTTGTTATCGCTCTTCTAACGAAGAACTAACAATACCTAAGTATGCATGTACATTTTCTCGTTCACATCCACATCCGTACCAATAAAAAGCTATTGAACACACTCTGCAATCAAGTATTGTAATATAGGTACATACAGCAGACAATAATAGCTTTGACACTTTATACATAATATGTCAACGGCCCCAAACATACTTAGGCATTTGGGAGTGTAGGACATTCTGCCTGGAGGTCTTTATAGAAAAACTAATCAAAATAATAAAAAAGTTAATCTAGATTTTTCTGCATTCCAAAAAGTGAGTTAAAATATAGGGATAAGTATTAAGAAAGAGATCGTTTGCGATTTTATTGATTAGAAACGTTCTCTTGGTACATATTATTAGGTATTTTCGGTGTAAATTATAATCAAAGCTACCAAAACCTTTTCTGACATTTTTGGCAACTGTAGTTATGTAATTACTTGTTAAATCTTTTGCAGAAGATATGTGTTCGACATTTTGGGAAACTTTCCAAGAATATTTAGGTATTTCGGGTTATTGAAAAAGGTTGAGGATTACAATTGTTACTGGTACTCTTTTTGGAGTGTCTCTATATAGAAATTGTCATATTTGCGGAATTTTCATGCACAATCTTGAATTGTTCATTTAAATAGCAAAAATAACATTGAACCCCTTACCTGATGGCATTTATTGTGTATGACATATCTACTGTTCTTTTGAAACGGTAATGCAAAATGCAATTACCATTATGCTATTAAAGTACAGACTATAAATGTACAAAAGTAGCTACCGCACAGTCTACACGTAGATAAATGATCTGGTCACAAGTCGCAACTCGGCAAATGTAAGACCCCTACACAAATTCTTGGTTATGTTTGTCTGTCTAATGATTCATTCATTATTCTCGATATAGCACATAAACCAATAATAAAATACTGCATTTTTCTTGTACTGGCGGATGCAGATAAAGATAAATGGAAAGACGTGATAACTTGATAACAACTAGCTGACAGATGTGTAGTAGGTGTAAATAAAAGTGTAGTTACATAAGTGCTACTTTGTATCATTCAATCTTGTGGAATGCAAAACAAAACGCAAACGCTTGCCTTTGGAATGACTTGGGTTGTCGTCTACTATAGAATTCATTCATTGCGGCAAGGTTTGTTGACCATTTACTATATGCACCTAACCAAACTGAACTGACCTAACCAAGATAGGACGATTAATTCTACTAGCATTTACTTTCTGACTGACTAGTATTATTTGTGTGGTTTTCAAGAAATGGAATTTGGATCCTTGTGTGGGTTTTCCATTCTTTTATATTACTTTGTCACAATATATGTCTATTTACCCAAAAGACAAAGACAGGAAATCTTTTGTTTTCCCATTTCACCTCAGATATTCTATATTACATCCGTCAAATACAGATTCCTACATAAAAACAAAAGTTACGTAATGTAGCAGAAATTTCTTCTTTACCAGCAAATATTTCTAGACTACTTTTCTATGATATAACAAGTATGTATGTGTAATATAGGGTATCCCAAAACTAAGTTCGTTTTCTAGTTCTCTTAATTTTAGAGGTATTCTTAATCTCCAAATTAATTGGTACGCATTAATTTTTTTTACATTTTCATTAAAACAATAATTAAGAGATCACAGATACTATTTACATCTTCAGAATTGTAGGAAACCCTGTTACTATTATTGAATCATTATTGTTAAATACATATTCAAAATTTTGAGGGAAACTATTGTAAAATATTTTTTGTTGACCACCATAACTTAGAAATGTTGAAAAGCTAAGCAATTTGGCAAGAACTACTATATAATAATTGTATTTAGGTATGTACATCTGGAAGTAGGCGAAACAAAGTGTAAACGTGGTTATTGCCCAAGCTGTCTGCACTAATTAAGTAAATTAAGATGTAACTAAGTAATACGAATATGAAGGTGTGTGTCTACGTTTCAGTTTAACCTGAATTATTGTAAATTGTAATAATTTTGTTGATCGAGCCAAAGTAAACAACATAAATCAATGAGCGCAATTAAACACAGGTTCTTTCCTTATGTATTATCCTAGATATCAAGATATCTTAGCTCTTAAGGTACCTAGCTCCCTTATCATTAAAGAATCCATTGAAGAATAATCGCATCGCATGTAACAACTCAAGATGCAAAAAAGCGAATTATTATTTTGCCACAAAACAAATGGCTTGGACAAGACTGCAGAATTTTTTAGTGACGAATGGCGATGTGGCTGTGGTGCAGGTGCATGCAATGCATATGCTGTGTTTTGTGCATTTGGTTTAAGGAAAGGAATTAATGACAGGGAAATAGTTTATCGTTCCTTCCTTGATTGGTTTAGCTTGATTTTGATTTTATCTGATACTATGATAATCCCATAAGTAGACAATCTTTGCAGCCAATACACCGTCGGAAGCGGAGCAGTCTACGACTAAAGTTGAGTGTAAAAACATCTTGGCTTCGTTTCCTATTTTCAGATGACCAATATTTTTTAAATCTAAAGTGAGAAAAAATTATATCAAATAAAATAGGTACATTTACTTAGGTAGGTTAATAGTAACGTATGGCCAATCAACATCTAACACCATAGACTACATGTCAAGTAGGTACATTTGAATCATTTATAGCAATCAAATACATTCCTCATTACATTACATTACAACAATTAAGTGTTGAGTTCAAAATGAATGCTTCCTTTCATCTTTGCTAAGTAGGTAGCCAATTTGATATAATGGGATTTGCTAAACAGTAAATACATGCAAATGTAAATAAATTGTATGACAGTTTACGTGTAATTATAATGAATGTGCTGAGCTTCAAACAAAATCTGAATGTCCAAAATATTTACAACTTACCGTTAATTATAATGTACTTCATTTCATTTTCATTAAAGATGTATATCGTCGCTCATATGCACAAACACCAGATTTTCTATAGAAGGAAAATGATAAACGCAATTTTTCTATGTTTTCTGTGGAAGCAAATATAAATATCTGCCCCTTATAGGGGTTTCCCTTATAAACGAATTTGCATGATTATGGCAGGCTATTTTACATGCAAACCAAACAGGATCTTTAAAATCTATCCCTTATATCGGGTTTCCCTTATCTGATCCCTTATATGCGGTTTGTATTGTACTGTACTAAATATAAGCAACGATAAGCGATGCATCCATGCGTAAGGACTTCTTGATTTAATTGCACTCATTTTATTATCTTTAATTAAATTTGAGCCATATGATGACTTGTTCTAGTTCGGCAAGTTGTGACTGTGAAGCTTTAATAGATAACTCTGCAACAATTGTCTATTAAAGCTTCGCAGTTTGGAGACTTGATTTTATAGCTTTTCAATACTTTATTGCTTTCAATATGTTTAGATCTGGATCACCTCTAGACAGCAATAGACAGCAACCTACGCGTTCTTTGTGTATACTTATTATATCCTTCGCAAGTTATAATTCACGTTATATCCATTCATGTCCATTAGGTAGCATTAGCGTAGAAAGAGCATATGTTTGCTATAAATTACTGCATATTAACAACTACTGGTCTTGTAATGGGAGTGTACAAGCCTTAGGAAATTAAGAGAAATTAAATTACTTACAGTCATTACAAGCACAAGTGTTTATTACGATATTACTTATTGTTAGTATGCATTAAATATAATTCGCAATTCGGCTACTGTTTTCGTTTCTATTTCATTTGACAGAAAACAAGAATTGTAATATTGTGCGAACTTATTTCTTTGTGTTCATCTGTCTATCTATCTGATTGGGAGGAAAGGATCTTGTCACTGTGTCAGAGTTTACGAATACATGGCACATACATTGTACACATATTAATTGTACTACATAAGGAATTTATTAGTAATTAATTGAATTGATTTATTTTTATGTACTGGTTTTACCAGTAGGTGGATACTTACTTTTCTATTAAATCTATTTAATATTTATTACCTTTAGCACTTACAGAAACAGAAAACATATTTGGTTGAGTCATTTCATTTTGTTTTGTATATATTTTCCTTATATTGTGTCACAATATGCGTAAGAAGAGAGATGCAACATAGGTAAGTTAAGTTAACAACTGTCATTCGCTTTACGTACCGTAAGAGTTCCAGTGCAGTATAAAGAAATTCTCTGGATTGTCCAGCGTCTTCTGGCTTTACATGCAGAAAAGCCTGAGCTAGTAAAAGCAAAAACTGTTAAAATAAATTCTCATAAACGGAAGAAATTATACGGAACTGATTTTTCTCGTTTAGTTTGAGAGAAGCCTATATGGAATTTTCCAAATAGATACACGGCAATTTTATTTAAAAAAATACTCTTTCATAGCCAAGGCACATTACTATTGTCAATAATAAATACGACAGTGCAGTGTAAAAAGTGTATATTATAAAAGATAAGAAACATTACAGTACAATCGTCTTTGCATTATTATTAGGCACCTATTCATTTGTTAGGCTATTTAAGCTATCTACATGTTAATGGATATGGGTTCATTATAATAAAGGTATGCTTAATTTAATAGGCAAATTGAAAGCTTAAGCTTGGTTAACATTTTTGGGGAGATATCGTCTGAAAATAGGAAACGAAGACGCTTTTGTTCTCGTTCTCATGCAGTACTTACTTCAAATTCATTAGGATCTCCCTTTTAAATTGGATAAAAGATGTGGTTGAATTGAAGCCAGTAACAAAGGTTTTCACATTAATGTCACATTAAGCAATTGGAGTAAAAATGGAAAATGACTGTAAATATTGTGAGATATAGAATATGTTCTATTTAGCTTTATAGTTGTTTAGCTTACTGATTTTTGTTAGTTTAATGAAAATATTATTCCTTTAATTTAATTACTATGCCTATAATGTACACATAGGTATAGGTACACGAAACATTTTACATGCTATTTATGTAAGTGTCTTACATTGACTTGAATGCGAATGCAATGTAAGTAAGCCGAAAACCAATATTTCCCTTTAATAGTCTGTAACGCTGTCTTTGCTTCGCTGCCCATAAACAGTGTAATTTGTGTGATAATGCTTTTATATACGTACATTTCGTTTTCAATTAATTACATGTGTGGAAAATTAATACATATTTATGGTAATTTTATATCATGCTATACTCTCATTAAGCTATAATGCTGGGTACTTCTTGATATGATACCTCTGGGATGAAACTGTAAATTAAATATAATTTTAATTTTAATATACCTACGAGTTTTCATAATTTTCATAATGCCCTCTATTACAACTTCGCGAAAAAATAAACTTTTCCCATAAAAAAGAATATTATTGAACTTTATAAAGGTAAAGTTATATACACATTATTATTAAGCTGATAAAAATCTGAAAAATTCAAATCGATGTGATACTAGTGAGTAGTGGGATTAGTTAACAATGAACTACGTAAACTATATAATGTACCATTTACCTTTAGCTAAAATGTATAACAAATTGATTGTCGCAAGTATTTCAATTCAAAGAACTAGCTGCAGGAAATTCACTATTAGTTTTGCGTGTTAGCGTGGGTGGAGTGAATAGTGCGCACACAGTAATAATTATGTGTACCAATTGACATTATTCTCCTCTTTAATTTCCATCTTATCATTTCACAAATGGTTACATATGAAATATTCAGGTGTGAGAATGTTCCCATCATCCCATCTCGTTAAATATACATTACAGCAAAGTGCATGCATAATATTTTTAGTATTGGCCAATGTAATTGTGACAATGGTAATGAATTTATTTAAGCATAGCTGTTTTCATTTTTAAAAGATAAACCAGATAAACTTATAAATCATTAGATATAAATAAAAATAAATATTTTATGCATCTATTTTATGTTGCGGTTGTAAATTGTAAAAGTGTACTTTTGCATTTACTCAATCCTTCGTTTCGTATGTACATTTTTTCGCAATTCAGAAAGTGAATGGGTGTATGCAAATAAAATTGCACTGCACATGCCATATTTATCAATCCCCTTACTAGTGTCCTTGCTTACCCACCAAATTCAAATATTGCTATATATGCCGCTAGATGCACAATTTGAAGAAAGTCACGAGCCCTGTCGCAGCTCGACGTCCTCAGATAACGCAACAACATTATCTGCTGTTGGATATTTTGTCCTTCATTCTTTCATTACGATTTTCTGATCCGTCGTCGTGTAGCGCGGATAGCAAAATAGTCATTCAAGGCCAGGGTCACTGAAAATCGAACAGCAGCACAGCCAACAACAATTCACCATGCTTCATCCCGTATACGTAAGTCCGTCATCAATCAATCAGTCAATTTTTGCGTACTTTCATCAAATTGTAACTGTAAAAGTTTTCTTCTTTATTGTTGTCACATTTTGACTACTGTTGACTGTGCTGTGCTCATTTTTCAGTTTTTTCGTGAAGCTAAATCATGCATTTAATATTTGCATTATTTTTTCTTCGGTTTTTCAAAAAATTGCAGGGAAAATCTCAACTTCTCGGGGATTCCGATTCGGGATCCGATATTGACTATGACAGCGATGGTTCGAATGAGGTCGAGGTCGAAGAGGATACGAAGTCAATACCCGAAACCACTGTTGAAAGCACAGAATGGAAAAATCCATCGGAGAGATCAAGATCAAACGCAGGTCCTGAAGTTGATGCTGAGAATGCCAATCTACGAATTCCGAAGACTGAACCTGTGTCGCCTAAACAATTGATTCTTCACTCTGACTCGTCAGTAACGGAGTCATCACTGTCACTCAGCAGAGCTTCCCCCTCCGGCCCCTCCAGAGAAGTCGCTGGTAATTCAAAGGAGAAAGCTAGGGTGGCGGTAAGTCATGTCATTAATAGTTTCTATTTGTGTTGGGGTAACTAATTTTGTATGCTCAACAGGAGGAAAATCATATAAATATAAAATGCGTATATTGATATATCAGATTTGAGTGAATTTTGAGCTAAAGAGTATACTATCAACTATGTGCAATTACAATACACTTTTACTTAGTGTCCGTAGAATTTTTCAGTTTGGGGGGACACATACCTGTAGCAGTTGCAATTTTAATCGAGGTTTTATGAAGTAGTAGATTGTGCTTTGAAGCTATTGTTGGTTTAAGTAATTATTCCCGAGTCTTGAGGTGGAGACTCAGCTAGGGCTAGATTAGAGCTATTAACTTTCAATGATTATGATTATAATTATGATCAGCGGTACTAATGTTGCGCGTGCAAACTAAATCCGTAAAGTGTTTGTAGAAAATTGCAATACATGTTAACATGTAATTTTTGCCTGAACACTGAAGGAGAAGCTTATGGCTCTAATTACTTTCCAATGTTTCATTAGCTTCATAAAAACATTATTTTATTTTTGGTCACAGTACAAAAGGAGAATTAAAGATCTAAATGAGGAAAACGAGGAGTTATCGAATTTTATTTCGGTAATTATTTCTTTCATGAATTTAACAGTTGCAATTGTTTCATATCTGGACGTAACCTAACTGCATGCATTTTTTCAATTTTCCGAGAGCACGAAATTACAAATTGTACTTACTCCGATCCGAATAAGTCTTAGATAAAATGTACACTTTACAAAATTTTCTATTTTAATTTATTTAAAGTTGTTACAAATATGATATCCAGATTATTGACCCGATCGATTTGAGTTCATTTTCTTCGTTTTCTATTATATTAAATAGTAATCTTTTTCTCTTGACAAAAATAACGTAACTCATTTCATTTATCTTAAATTGCATTAATGTGTGTAGGACAGGTAGGAAGGTCTTTATTTATTTTAACCCAATACTATCAAATCAAATATTGTGTATCTTAATGCTAAAATTCGTTATAATATATTTCATTTCATTATTAGCAATTGCAGGTAGAAAAGAAAGAAGCCAAAGACATAACAAGAAGTATGATTTCAGACCACGAACAAATTATTCTTGTAAGTTGCCGGTTTGCATTTTTGTATACACCTAAATGACAATAAATATGACTAATTAAGTACATTAGATAATTAAAGCATTAAATACATACACCATAATCATAATAGTAGTCTTTATCCCCGTATGAGAAGCGGAAGTAAGAGTAAAGATTAGTGATATTATAATTATATTTTATTATTATTCAGTATTAACTTGTGTTAACTTGTAAATGATAATTTATTACTAACTGAAGTTACAACCGTAATGGAGTCTACTTTTTAGTTACATTTATTGATTAATCGTCTGATCCCGAATCGGGACTCTCGATCCTTTAGTCTCAAAAAAATAGAATTTATTTAAAGTAAAACATTTATTAATTCTTAAGTTTTGATTTTAAATGTTGTTAAGAAGGCATACGGACAACTTCATTCTTCTCATTATATAAACAATCTCAATCTTGGCTACCGATTACCGACAAATACCTCAGGGCCATGATATGGATACTCGTACTTTAGTTTTAGTACTTTACCTTACTGTATAGCTTGTAGATTTTAATGAATAGTGGTTAGGGTCACGATGCTTTTCTTTGAGTTGGCAACTGCTGACGTGACAGATTGAATCAAGTCAGAAATTCTTAATTTTGAATTTAATTATTGTAATGTAATGTAAATATTATTTATTTTTCAATCCAGGCTTATCAAGAGAAAATTAACGAATTACGAAATGAAATGACTGTAAGTTCCTCCTACGTAATGAAGTTTGATTTAGTTTTGTTTGTATTGTAGATTTACATCACAAGTTAAGTTATGTTACTAAACTGCAAATTGTAATTGTAATTAATTAATGTTTACAAATATAATTTAAGGAAAGCACGATTACAATTCAAACTTTGACGGATGAAAAGCAGCAAATAAACAGGACCCTCGACATGGTTAAATTGGTAAAATCACTATGTGAAATATTTGTTAATATAGAACTGTATAATAGCAAATGTTAAAATGTCATATATAATTGAATTGATCGATGTTTTATTTGCATTCTCAGGATTTGGCTTCTGAATATGATCTGACAAAACAACTCCAGGACGAAATAAATTCACTCCAGAGAAAACTCGATGTTTCAATGCAGGCAAATGAAAGTTTGCAGAAGGTAAGATAATAATGTTTAATTGTGTTGTAATTGGAAAAAATAACACCTATTCGTAAAAATCTTGTTTTCTGTAAGGAGGTATTCTAAAAGAAAGTACCAAAATTTTGTATCCAATATTAAAATTGTAAATTATATAAATAAAAAATGTAAATAAATTATTTTCAATTTCATCTTCACAGGATTATGATACCGTATCAAAACAATTAGACAACGGCCGGGAAAACATTTACAGCAAGGATATTTTAATAAAGGTCCTTCATTTTAGTAATTCACTTAATATCTGTGATCTGCTTACATTGTTATTGTAATATATGATAGATAAATGATATTAAAATTTATTTGTATTTTAGGAGCAATGCACTAATCTTTCAAATGCAAAAAGCGAGATTTCAAAACTGTCGGAGATGCATCATAAAGTCTTACAGGATAAAATGAAGTACGAAAAAGTAGTTCAAGATCAAGTAAAGATTATCGCCGATATGCAGAAGGAAAAAGAAATCCTTGCAAAGGTATTCTACCACGTTTAATTGAATGATTTTTGTCATTGAATATTTTTAAAGGTACCCCACTGCGCCATAAGAATTTGAAATGACAAAAATTATAATTAAATGAGTGGGAATGGGTTGGACACCGCGGCTGCCCATTCCCATTCTGCTCCGACCGTTATATGACTTAATTTATATTTTCGTTTCTGTCGATAACAAGTACTAATTAGTAATAATTTATTTACAATTTTTTTACTGAAGACTCAGGCAGAAACAACGGGAGCAAAACTTAAGGATATCGAGGCATTAAAGAATAGGATCAGTTCTCTGAGTGAGGTATTAGATTAATATTGTATTTTTTTATTTATGTAGAAAAGAATCATCCCATTTTTTATTTCGTATATTCATATGCATTCATTAATGTTTTTTCTAGGAAAACAACGCTCTAAAATTTAAAGTAGAAAACTATTTCGATGCGCAAGAACAAATGCAAAAAAAACTTTTGGTACGATGTATTCCACATTTCTATTCTACCTTTTCATCTTCAGAATCTTCAGTTAAAATATTAAATTACTACTTGTGTAATTTTAGGATTCCGATAGAGACAGAAAAAATCTATTGTCGAAGATAGAAGAACTGCAAGAAGCGAAGTCCAATGAGGTAATGGGAAATTTATAATCATTTTGTAACATTTCATTTTTGAAAATATATATGTATGTAGTATTAGTAATAAATATGAATATAATCATTGTAGTAGTAGTCGATCAATCCTTCTTCTATGTTGGTTGAAACCTTTGATTTTGGTTTGATATTATTCTATTCTGATTGTTTCGTTAACGTGTTACTAGGCTGCTGCAGAGGACCTTCGCAAAATGACAGAATCCTTAGAAGCGCAAAGAATGGAGTTCGCCAAATTTTACGAGGACAGAAATGCCATACTGTGCTCTGGATTAGAACATATTAACGGCGCCAAAAAAGATGCCCTTCAGATGAGGGATGGTCTGATTGTATTGATAAAAGATGTGCGAAGTGCCATAAATGGATCCCAGAACGAGTCATCCACATTTGAAGAAATTTTAAAGGGCTTTGAAGTCCTTGAGGGCCAATTAGTTAAGGCCCATGAATCGATGATAAAAAAGCTGGACGCTGTGATGAAAACCAACGCTGTAGAATATCACAAAAGTGACGAGAAAGAAAATAGTATGAAGACAAAAGTCGGGAAAACACTAGATGAGTTTAAAGGGCAATACAAGGCGTTTCTAAATTTGGAGCAGAAAATGCGTGATAATGGTGAGAATACAGCACTACTGCAGAAAAACGTTGAGGCAGATATAGCAGCAATACAAGCACTCAACCGAACAGTGGATAGCAAATTGAAGACAGGGGTTGGTGCAGTGGCAGTGCAGCAGAGCCGGGAGCCATCATCAGTGAAGCAGTTCACCGAAAAGTTGTGCGAAGTATATTGTAAGAAAACCAAGATTAAACATTATATATAAGTACATTATATAGTGATGTATATATATGAAGAATATTTTAATTGCTAATTAATTTTACTGGATTTTTAGGGAATGATGATTCATGCGAGGACTTCACCATTGGAGTAAACGCTCACAAACTCGTTACTCGGAACAAATTAAATATGGAAGCAGTACTCCTCAAATCCCAATGCGTTTCTTTGATCTATATGTCAAATCAAGATAAAACCATAACTGAAACAATTTCTTCGGGTAGGTTATCCATTTCCTTTATCTGTTGACCATTTCATTTTGTGGCTTAAGAGTGGTAGAATCGAGTGGAGTAGTAAAAAAGTTGAATTGAAGTAAGTAAAGATAGACAGAGGTGAGATCCCGGGAGGAACACCCTTTGTGTTGTTATGCTCCTTGTCAGAAGTGCCACAGGAATCTCTGTCAAGACATTTCGGTACACTTCTTATGGTTGAAAAAAACTAACTTCTGAATTCTAATTAAACTTTCCATTTAATTATAATGTAGGATATGGGGACAGTGACGAGGCGTCTTTCAGGGATGCAGTTGCAAATATAAAATGCAATAAGTCGTTCATGAAGAAGTGCAATAAAAAGGAAACGTCCGTCGTGTCAAAGTCAACTCGGAATCCCCAAAATTAGTGCTTTTGGGAATTGTGTCTTTAATTTCACAACCATAAGATATTCTTATTTTATTGTCGTGAGTAGTCTTTCCGTATGGTATAATACAATTTTCATATTTTCCTACAATCCATTTGTGATAGGATGTGTAAATTAATGAATTCTAGCGATATCGACTGTTGTGTTGCTAAATTTTTATATGGCAACTTAATCGGTGGGTGCTTAATTAATTCTTTATTAGTTATTGTGTATTGTGTAGTTTTGCTAATAATTAAATTCGTAAATGCAAATAGTGCATTGCTGCTGGTATTCTAAAATGTTTCATCGTAATAATGAGTAATGAGTAGTCTTTCCGTATGGTATATTGTAATTTGTTATATTGTTGTTATTGATTGATATGTCAATTATTAAAATTTAAATAAACAGTCACAGTAACTACGTAAAAGTATTGACACGCTTTCTCATTCAGTTTAATCATTATATTCAATTAAAAAGGGCTACAGCCCCATGATTCACGAAAGTTCGCATGATAATTAAATTGCATTGCATTGAAATGTCAGAGACAGAGATATTATATTATTTTGACTTCCTTTCGATTCTTAAATTAATTACTAACATCTCGTTTTACAGAATAGTTTCGTCAGCTCAGTACATACTCCCATATATTAGAATTACATTTTTAGTGATTGCAATGTTACTAGACTTCAGTCAAGTAATATGATTATTTTCCTATTTTTCTAATTTAACAAAACTATACGGTTCCCTCTGTGGTCAATAAAAAGCAAGAATTTTACTGTATAGAGAGAAAAACACGATGCAGGACAATATTTTCAATGAGACAATTAATTGATTCTAGTGGTGTGTTAGATAAGTGGAATACTTAGTCTTGTATTGTACTACCAATGAAGATATCAGAAATGAAAATGTAAAGCTTGTTAAGCTTATATGCTTGTTTTTATGTTTTTAGGATTATTATAAATGCATGCATAATTGCCAACAACCCATCCCGTAACATAGTTATTGCTAGTAAACAGATAGGAGTGTACATTAAAATAGTAAAATTATACTAGATTAAAGATTATATAAAAAATTATTTAAATTGCAAAATTACAAAATAATTATTTGTTTTCTTTTTCAATTTTTCTTTGGCGTGGGCAAACTGCATTAAATGTTAAATATCTTTCTCATGGGCATAATATTGTAATTAAGGATACGGTTTCAATGTAAGTATTGTACCACCTATATGATGTCCAAATAAGTAATATCTATGGATATTACATTGTAATGCTTTTTTCCTTTGTTTTATATAATTGTAATGAAATCTCATTACTATGTCCCTGTGACAAACTTCAGCCTGAAGTCAGTGCACATAATGGCGATCTCCTATTTCAAAAATCAGACATCCACCCAAGCTTTAAAAATAAAATGTTTATTTATCATCTACAAGACTACATAAAGAACAGTATAAAATAAAACACTTCAAATAAAAACATGGCAGTAGGTAGTAGTACATAAAAGCAATTAAGACATGATGACTAATTGTAAATGTTTTGACTATTTAGTTATAACTATAACACTTCCGTTAAGTATCGACTATCCCTTTACCTTTGACCTTAATATGTATTCATCTCTTCCCCAGTTTGTAACTTATGTATGTAATTTAGCATTTGATTTTGCAGATACACTATTAGTAAGGAAACCTTTAATAAGCTCGTGAGAGGAATCCTTATCGGCTGAACTAGCCCCATCGGTTTTATTATTAGCCAAAGGACTATTCAAAGCTAGAACTTGACTGAAGGCTAATGGCTCATCGGTGACATTATCAGGGCCGTAAGGTCCGTCAAGTGCTCGG
This sequence comes from Tomocerus mixtus, assembly GCA_034694165.1. Classification (NCBI taxonomy): domain Eukaryota; kingdom Metazoa; phylum Arthropoda; class Collembola; order Entomobryomorpha; family Tomoceridae; genus Tomocerus; species Tomocerus mixtus. The sequence continues at coordinate 26,588 of JAQFYC010000978.1, read as the reverse complement.
GCCCCCTTCTCTACTGGGAAAGAATTGAGTGTAACGTTTCTCAATCTGGTTCTTATGTTATTATTTCTGCTAAAAAAATCTCGTTTCACTCTGTAGGCATGAGTGTGCAAACCGTAAAGAGATTTTGGATTGTGATTGTGACTATCTTTTAAAACTACAGCTGGGGGCAATTCATAAAGAGATTTATGGGCCTCTTTTAAATCTAGAGCAGCTGCTAGACGGAGTTTATCGTCAACTAAATGTCCGTGCGCTTGGACAGCGTGAGTAAGGGCGGCGTGACCATGAGCGTTGGCGTGAGCGGCGTGGGAAAGGGCTGCGTGGTCATGAGCGGTTGCGTGGGCGGCGTGGGCTGCATGGGAAATGGCTGCGTGGTCATGAGCGTTGGCTTTGGCTGCATGGGCGTGGGCTGCTTGCGAATGGGCAGCGTGGGCGTGAACATGGGCATCAACAGGGTGGTCGTACAACGGGGTTGATAAAAACACAGGCTTCACTTTAGGAGAGAACAAAGATAAAGGTCTGGGAGGGATTCCAAGCAAAGCCAATCCTGGTCGGTAAGAATTTCCATGTCCGGCATAGACTCCATGCTTTTCGGCTTCTAGTGGAAGATTTTTCCAGTAGTCCAAAATCATAGATGCTCCTTTTTCACCTGTACGAGTTTGATAGAAATAATTAGTTCAAATAATTACGTCATTAAAAGAGCCAATAAATAGTTCGACACTAAAATTCAAGAAAATGACAATAAAATCGGGGTACGTCTAAATTTCAAAGCAAAAATTACAAAATATTGGATAATGTCATGATATACACAAATTTTTACTATTTTATATTTTTTCTATTGCTTTTGGATCACAAGCTACAAAAAATTTATAAAAACTGCAGAATCATTTTTTGTACAAACAGCCTAAAATACATTGTCAATTTCCTTTACTGTTTTGGATAACAATTTTATTTGTCATTTTAATGTTAACCCTTTATTTTAATAGAATTATTAAATCTATATAGATTACCAATTGCTATTGTGGCAGCTTGAGTATTTCCCCCAACTATAGTAGGCATCACGCTAAAAATTTAGAGAATTATCATTGTGAAACGTTTATGCACTAAACTTAAAAGCACGGGAATATAAAGTATTTTAGATCACTTACGAAGCATCAATGACCCTAAGGTTTCCAACACCCAATACCCTTAGATCCGGATCGACTACAGTGTGAGGTGAATTTTTAGCACCCTGAAAATATATTTTAGACATGTAAATCAGAACACTAGACTACATGGAAGATATACCTTGAACAAGAATTATTTGTGTTATTGTATAAAAGTGTTTCAAATAACCATAGCACAAGTTCCAACAGCATGGTTCAAGGTGACAGTATATTGACGGAGATAACATTCGAAATATTCGTTACTGCGGAACAAATACTTTTCGCATCCTGGGAATTTTTCTTCTGTAAATCGGGCATTGAGACTTGCAAATGATCTTGTTTCTTCAATCATCTTCAGAGCAATTTGTATAGCTTCGACTGTAACTTTGATATCCATATCCCAAGGATCTTCGAAGTATCGTGGGTTTATTTGTGGTGGATCGTAAGGATTCTTTCCTCCCAATAGTACTTCTCCTAAATAATTGAAAAATTAATTCAAGTTAGAAACTCGGTCGTTTTTAAATGACACATTAAAATGAAATCTTTAATTGCTTAAGGAAATACCTCTAGCCACAGGTCGACCATTAGAAGTAATTATTGAAAAGGCTTCTTTTCCAAGTGCATGAGCATAATATTTTGTTAATACATCCTCTTTTATACCGAATGCTCTGGACATATCCCATGCAAAAGTCTATGGGTTCACAATTCAATAGTTAAACAATTGAAGGCAAAATTAATTTGTAGTAGATCTTAAATTGAACTTACCTTATGCGTAGACATGCCAAATAAAAGATGCTGAACATCAGGCCAATCCCATTCGCCCTAGATATTTTTTGATATTAGAAACCAGTTTCAATTAGCGCAATTTATCAATAATAAGTAATTATTACCCTTTCTTTTGCTAACGAGGATGTTATATATCCAGCAGCTTGAAATCCACTTGTGGTCAAAGGACCTCGTCCCAAGGCCCAATCTGCAAATGACTTAGGGGTCACTTCACGGTCTACCAAGAAGCTTCGTGGTTTATCAATAAAGAAAGGTCCAAGATACGTAGCTAAAAAGAAATTGAAACTTTTCTATAATAATTACGGTCATCACAAAAATATTACTCTTAAAATAGGAAAGTACCCACGTGGTCCTGCAAATTCTTTCCTACTGGCAAATCCGCAACTTTGGGTATCTATTTTACAAATTAACAATTTTAATAAAAATTATATTTTCGAATTAAATTACCTTTAAATTAACGTTGTATTTATTAGGTATAACTTACCCCCATATCCTTAAGGTGCTCCCAAGGACCTAAATTAATTAGTAAAGCACATGGATGTTTAATTTATGTAATTATTTTTATACAAAATGATCATGAGTATACATTTTTGAGAAAAAATAACTATTTACCAATTCCTGAAAGCATTAAAATTTTAGGACTTTGCACAGCCCCAGCGGAAAGGATAATTTCTTTGCGAGCATATGCCAATTTTGTTTCACCGTGCCGATCGTATTCAACTGCATATGCTTCATTGTATTTTCCGCGAGTGAGAACCTTAAAACGGAAGTATTTCATACGAAAATTTTAGCATTGAATTTTAAATATCTTAATTAATATCTTATCTTAAAACAAATATGATTTGTGTATTAATAACAAAAATATCTCAACTCTATTGACGTGAGCGAATTTTCGAATGGTTAAACTTGCTCGTTTCCTTCCAGGCTGAATGTAAGATTGAAAAACAGCACTGCGAACTCCCTTTTTAATTGGATAAAAGATATGATCGTAACCTGCAACAAAATCTTTCACATTAATTTCATATTGAACAATTATTTATGTAGAAGACAAAAATTGTCATTTTTAGTAAAATAAGGGTGAATATTGGGAGACATTTTGTTGTGTACAGATTTAACATAATAGTTTACAGTTAATAGTAAGACTTTAGATTTCAATGGGAAAATTGTTCACTTTAATTAAATTACAAATAACTATGTAGATGTAGATGGACAGTTGACATGTTGTGCTGATTAATTAAATTAATTATTTAATGATTTGATTTGAAAGGAATGTAAAACAAATTTCGAATAAGATATTTGTGCATGTATTTGTGTAAAGGTATTTAAGCAGGAAACAGTTAACTATTAGTTTGAATTTCTTGTTCTTGTCATACCTTCTGAATATCGTCCATTCAAATCTGCCTGAGGATATCCTAATTCGTTAGCAGCCCATATAAATTCATCTATTAAAACATGAATTGATAAATTAATTGTATTACTAACCAGTTAAGTACTCAATATTCTATTTGTAATTGTAAGTACATAAGTAATAAAATAATACCTGCCATGCCACGGTAATCTGGAACCTCCAGTCGAATTTGTCCTCCGACACCATGTGAATAAGCTGTGAAAAACAATAATATTCTAATACTCTGACATGGCATAATTTGGTAGGATTGTAATATAGGTAGAAATGCTTTACACTTATTTATGAAATTAATTTCAAAGTATCTGTTAAAATGCTCAAAAATTATTTAACTTACGATCTGTCGTATTTCCGTAAAAGTCCTCGTATCTTTTGAAATAAGGCAATAGACCATCATAACTCCAGCTTGGATCTCCAGTTATCTAAAATTAATTATTGAAGTTAAATTAAAATGCAAGTAAATAGTGTTTTATGAATTACTACAAAAAAAGTTACCTTTGCCCAATTGTCAAAATCTCGAAAGTTTCCTCGTGAATGAACCATAACTAGCAAAAAAAATATTTCACTTGTTTACATCCGTTTTGCAATGGTTTGTTTGAATTGGTGTGTAATAAATGAATATGAATAATGGTATTTCATAATAAGTATACTAAATAATGTGTCTTTTATAATTCTTACAATTTAAGTTGCTAGATCCTCCCAGATTCTTCCCTTGACTCCAGGATGACACCTGATTATAAGAATCGTCAATCGTAAACTTAAGCACTTTTTTGTATAAACATGTTATATGTAATATAAACTATATAATTATAGTGGACGAATTAATTTTTAGGCTTACCCCATTGGGACAGGAAAAGCAGGATCGCTTCTGTGGAACAGTTTTGTGCCTGTAAAAGAGACATTACAATTGAACATTAATTACTATTGAGTTCAATATGATAAATTGAAGATTACTATACTTACATCCAATCGATTTGGGGATAATTCTGCATAAACAGTGAAAATCCTGGGATCGATTGTAACGGATGTGGCTCGCCACCCGCTTCAAGGAGTAAAACTAGATTTTGAATAAGACAATAATTGTAATTCGCATTTAATCTATTAATTTACTTAAATACATAGCAATCACTTGATTTCTCATATGTATTGTGTGCATCTGCTTACCATTGAAGTATTCAGAAAGACGATATGCTAAAAAAAAGATCATATAAAATTAGCCAGGCCAGTCACAATATTATTGCGAGTTTATATAAAGTTAATTTGTAGTATTGTACAAAATTTGCTACTGTACCTACAACAGCTCCAGCGCTTCCACTTCCAACTAGGTATTTAAGACAAAAAATAATAAATTACATGATTTTTCATTTTTGCTACATCTTTGTAAGTACAGTGTCAAAAGTGTCGACTACCAATCGAACCACTAGCATTCTATCTCCATGTGTAAAAGTATGAAATAGAGCCTAGATAAGCAATTTCTACACTACACTACATTTATTAAGTGTTTTAATTTTTAGAATACCTAGGTAAACAATGCATTCAGCATTTATTATAGTTTATCATAGTACCGAATTTCTAAAGTGGTTATCTGTGCTGTACAAAAGATTTTTCATTGAAATTTCTTATTCCCAAAATGATTAAACTATTTAGGCATATTTGTGTAGCATGTTTCCAGGAAGTATTACTATTACTTATATAAATGTAAGTATGTATTGATGTACTTTTCCAAATTAAGATATTATTAGTGTAACTGTAGGTTCCTGGGCAGACATAACTACATAATTACTTAATTGCTTACGAATTTGCAGCTAAAAAATTGTATTCTTGGAGTAATAAAATTATTCTTGCTATACAGTATATCTGTCTACATCTATTAGCATATCATTTATGATGTGACATTATAGCCAAATATATGTGGACAGATTGGGGAATAGTTATATAGTTACAAATACTAGAAGTGCAGCCAGAAGATGATTAAAGAGAAAGCCAAATCCATGTAAACCAGTTTCCTTAGCCAATATGGATATGTATGTACTATTGCTCTGCTGGTAACATTCTCCTTTGCCTCTGATGTGTCAATTTAGTCAAAGTTGATGTTGATGTGTCGGGATGTGATGTGAACGTGACTAATATTTATGGCACACTCAAGTAATAATATGAAATGCATACATTAATACATTTAATGCATTTATATAAATACAGCAATCAAATGGACAATCCCTGTATATTTATAAAAACATTATATCTGTCGAAATATAAAATGTCTTATATGCTGACAGCAGTTTTGCCATACTCCATCATTAAGCACTTGCAACACTACTTCAAGAAGATTGTTCCACTTCCAAGTAGCTAAACAAGGGACAACAATAAAAATGCTCATCTTTCTCTTCTCTGTATTTACACCGCAGGGTAAATACCTAAATGCATTTTCTTGCATAGATATTTTAGGATTTTATTTGTAAAATTTGAATTTACTTCATTATTGCCCTATAATGTACATTTTCTGTTAAAATTCTTCATGAAAAATTTTTGCATTCATTTTATGTGTCATTTATTTTTCATGCAAATTGCATTGTATATTGTATCTGTTTATCATTATATTGCTTTTAAAATCATGAATCATTAATTTAGGTTTGGCATTTCAGTTCACGAAGGTCTAAAATAATTATCAACTTTCTTAAAAATTGTCGCAAAATATTTTTGCAACAAACGAGACGATTTCTGTGTTATTTATGATTCTACGAAGCATTGCAAAAAATTAAAAATCTACGAAGCATTGCTAAAAATTAAAAATCTTGTGTATCTTATAAAAAAAGCAGGAAAACAATATTACCGACAACGAAATCGAAGGTATCCTCTTTGCTCTGGAAATTTTGGTGTATTTTATCCCCGGCTCTATCGGCCCTATCCCAAGTGGCAATAATGACAGCAAGACTTGCAACCGCGGCATAAACACCCGGTGCGAACAAAGCTGTGTTCAGCCGCTGGGGGATCATGTCCACAATCCCCATGATGGAAAACGTTTATTTTTGTATCCCAATTAAAACCACACTTTATCTTTCACAAATACTCTTGCAAAAAGTAAAAATAAATACACAACACAGCCCAACGCACTACCAATAATAAGAAGATCTTCCTGATCACTTCACTTACTGATCTTGCTGTACACAATTATGACATTATCACCCTATGCCAGAATAACAACTACTGACTGACCGATGTGATGTGATGCCAAGAGAGCTTGTTACGAGAATTAGAGAAATGAGCTTACATTCCCATTGCTTTCAGATCTTATATAACTTTTGTCAATTATTTTTCTTAATGCTTAGCACAAGACACATGTGTAAGTAGTCATTATTTTGATTTGTAAATTAGTTCTTTACTCGTAAACATATGCAGACATTATGCATAACTGCATCTCTAATGCTATAAAGCAGTCTTCCTTCCTTCCGTTTTATAATATTCTGCTTTTGTATACTGTGGTGTCTCAAATCTCAAATTGTGTAACCCTTTCAGCAACTATCTCGAGTGTCGAGACGTGAAACTATATATATTTTCATATTGCAGTATACGATCTACATAATATACATATAAATATGTGCATAAATATGTAATATGCATAATAGGTACATTGGTAATCCTTCTAAATGTGATTTTATATGTATAACATACTTAGGCTTGTAACTACATTCTTTCAACAATCACCTTAGAAAATCTGGAAGAGATATTTTGTTATATTAATGTTATGCATGATAATATATGATAATATCTTATGCAGGTACATTTGTCGTGCGTCTGAATGTTGAATTACTGAACCTTTTGCTTTACAGTGATAGAAGTGTACCTCATTTATTATTTACTACCAGATCATTTCATTCTGGTGTACAAAATCGCACGTGTTATGAATGAAAATTAATCAAGGCTTGGATGGAGTTGATAGTTGATAGTAATGGTAACTTATCTACATTGTTTAACATCTCGTGCAACAATAGGATTATGATTATGCACACAAAATAGTGGAAATTTGGGAATACCTCTCCTTCTGCTAATTAATAATCCCCTCAATTCAAACTGATATATATTATACGATAATACATAATGTTATATTGCGATTTTAACAGACTGAAGATTGAATAACGAAATTGTAAACATTAATAATATTATAAGGAGGTTCTATTAACTATATATTCCATTCCATCATGCATGCACTTCCTTTGACACGGAAGTGCAAACCAGTTTTGTGAACGAAGATCTTATTTTTATGCAAATTGTAGATCTGCTGCTAATGCTAAGGCGTGGATGCTTCGTTCATAGGGTACGCTCGGAATGATAATTTTTTGTTTACCATAGAATTAAGTAGGTAGATTTCGTAGACTTATCAGAATGAGAGATTGATGTTGAGAGGAAATGGTTTGTAATTGTAATGCGTACCTGAGCTACTTATGCATACAGTCCAATCAACAATTTACGTCTGAGGTGTAAACAAATTACATAATTTCTTTATCTATTCATTACGTGAATTGACTTTTCGGTCGTAATATACCTATATACATAAATATGTAGGAGGCAGGAAGGATATAGAACGCTTATGTAACTAAAGAGACACTTGTCAAGTTAGCTGTAGGGAGCAAAAGAGGAAATAATTACAAACTGTCACTAAAGTCACAACAGTCACTATTTATAAGAGATTAGTATACCATATACGTAATAGGTACCTAAGGACAATCACAATTAGGTGCCTTACCTACATTTATTCTTGCATACAGTTAGATATCATTGTTTGAAGCAAATGAATATCTAGGCTCTTGGGATCGAGATTGAATTGAATTTTTCTTAAAAAGCAATTAAAAAAATTATTAATCGTATGTATGAGTATCAGGTAATTCTGTATTGAAATATTTACAATTAGGATTACAATTACTACAATTTAACCAAGATTTCATTACAAAGTCTTCCGATTCCAATTCTGCCTAACAATAAGTAAATAAGCTCGGAACGGTGAAAGTGTGCTACATACCTCTAATTTATGGTAAGTAACGACACATTGCAAGCTGGTAGCAGAAACAAACAAACGTTATATTAGAGTACCTACGTAATAATGGATATTTAAATGTAATGTTATAGTCCTATAAATCAAGTAAATAGTTAGGTAACTACCTTATAATAAATTACACACACCTGTGGAGGGAATCTTAAAAAGTATTGAATACAAAATGCACTCTTTACATAACAGTCTAACGTTTCATGATTTTCAGACTAGGTAAATGGAAAATAAATATAAATTCATCATAGAGAATCTGTGTTATTTTTGAAGTTGTATAATTCCAATTTATTAATACAATAGCATAACTACTGATATGAATAACTATTACAGAACGGGAGAACAAAGGTACTCTACAAATAGACACAGGACATGACAAGTAAGCGAAATAATGCTAAAACAAAATCAAGCCCAACCAAATATTTAAAATTGTACATCTTCATAAGAGTAGAATAGATACTTCAAAATTACTTCATATTAATGTAATGCCTACTTTTAATTAGTTAATAATATACTTGCTAATAATATAGTTAATGACGATAGTAGATAGTGATGGGTCAATATAACTACACAACTTTCTTACTGTGACTTCTGTTCTATACTTCCTGTTATCTGTACACAACAAAACTACATTGTAAATTGTTTATAGTAATGTCTTTATCGAACTTGGCTTAAACTAATTATAAGCACCTATACCTTATACTTATTTACTTCTACCACCTACGTATAATTTCCTTTCTATGATTACTATTGATTGTATGAATACTGATACAGATAAAACAAAGATGAATAGGACATTATGCAAAAGTTTAGGAAGGCCTGAAATACGAGTAGTATAAGGAAGATAGTAGGTACAGATATAATATAGATATTTTTATTTATAATTAATTAAAACTTGCTGAACATCTCCATACATCTAGACTTATTTACACACGAGGATAGTTGATAGTTAAGTAAGGAAGACTGGATTTTTGGTGTATGTTGATAATATGGAGACGGAATGTGTACTCATTAAAATCTGTCCTGTAGAACTCCGCACCTTCTCGAAGTCTGGCAAAGATTATAGTATCCAGGTACGCCATACAAATTTGGAAGACATTATATACATTGTTTATGTTACATAATCATATCAATGATAAGCACAAAATCAATTCTCTATCCTATTAGAGTATTTTAATATGACTTAATTAGCCTGCTTTCTACAGTTGCTGGCAACAGGCAGTTTAAAGCTATGGTACTGTTTACATGAGCGATAATTGCGGTACCTGACATCATATACATAGACAGCTGCCATAAACTACATTTACTAATTAGTACAGCTCAGCTATAATTTTTTAATTCAAGTTATACAGCCATACATAAATTGCTATAATATATCAGTTTACATAATTTACTATCCTTTGCCTCTATATAAGATTTAAATAGGCATAATAAAGAACTATTTTCACCAAAATTGGAATGGTTTGTCACAATTTTTAGTTTAACCGGGTCAGCATCTTTGGTTTGGCACTTTGATTAATTTCTATTAATAATTATGTTAATTGGTTGCTAATTTTACTTTCACTTTTTCTTCTAATAAACTCTCTTCTCCAATTGTGTGGATATTTATGTAAGGTTTCCGAAACACAAGTATTTTATGCTCGAGTAATCATCCAGACCGTGTCGGGAGCCCTCTCTTCCAAATCCTGATTCCTTAATGCCTCCAAAGGCAGCATCGGCACAAGAAATTATACCTTCGTTTATACCAACCTGTGAAAATAATTCGTAATTTAGGATTTCATTTAGTATGTATTATGGTTGTTTGGATGCATTACCATTCCGTACTGAAGCTGTCTGGAAACACGACGAATTTGGGACATGTCGTTACTAAAAAAATATGAGGCAAGTCCGCTTCTTGTGTCGTTAGCTGCAGCAATGACCTCCTCTTCCGTTTTAAAACTGTAAATGGAGAGAGTAATGTAAAAGTAATCAATTTTTAATCCTATAAGCTTTCATTCTATTCTTCAATTCTATTAAGTACAACAATCTTACCTAAATACACTTGCCACTGGTCCAAATATTTCTTCAGAGTAAAGTGTCATAGATTTATTGACATTTGTTAGTAGAGTTGGTTGGAAATATGTTTTTCCCAAAGAATGACCTTCCCCACCAACTTCAACTTTTGCCCCTTTGGATACAGCTTCTTTGACAAGAGAGGATACCTATAATAGAAACGGGAGATTTTTTGTTAAATAAATGTGTACGATACATTTACTATAAGGACAATGAACAAGTGTGCAAAAAGCAAACCTACCTTTTGAAATTGCGCAACATTAATCAATGGACCCTGATTACAATCGCCATCAAGTCCGTTACCAACGCTTAACGTTTTCATTGCTTCTTTTAGTTTTGCAACAAATTGGTCTTGAATGCCCTCTTGAACAAAAATGCGATTCGTACACACACAGGTCTGGTGTAGAAACAAACAAAATAATATTTCAAATTAGAGAAAGCACTTGGCTAGTGAATTAACAACATTCTCGAAGTATTTTATTATAACTCACCTGGCCACTGTTCCTAAATTTAGAAAGCATCACCGCGTCAATTGCTTTACTCATATCGGCTGAGTCAAATATGATAAATGGAGCATTGCCACCAAGTTCCAAAGACAATCTTTTGACGGTAGATGCACATTGCTGGTATAATATTTTGCCAACTCCGGTAGAACCTGGAAATTTACATCCATACTAGATCAGCATTTACCAATACAATGCAACGAGCTTAAACTACAATAAATGCAACAGAATATACCGTAGTCTCAGGCACAAGGATCCATAAGCAACGTTACAATACGAAATAAGTGATAAATATTGTTGAAGAATAATATTTAGTTGTTTTCAAACCTGTAAATGAAATTCCAGCAACATCTGGACTAGTACATAGTTTTAATCCAACAGCTGGGCTATTTTTTCTACTAGAGGTGACCACATTGATAACGCCTGGAGGAATGGAAGCTTCTTCAGCAATACTGGCCAGAAGAAGAGCAGAAAGTGGGGTGTCTTCCGCTGGCTTTAAAAAATAAGCAAAATTGTTTTAATTATTATTAAATTATTACTATTAAACAAAATGAAACATACTCACGGAAAAGAAACTCAAGTGAAGTGTACCTTAATAACTATTGTACACCCAGCAGCTAACGCTGCAGCTGCTTTTCGAGCAATCATCGCTGTTGGAAAGTTCCACTAAAATTTGCATACAAAAATCATACATTTTTATTAACACATTGAAAATCATTTGGAAATCACGGCTGAAAAATCTTTTACATACTTTAATTCAAAACTGTACCTAAATTATAGTTCATAAAACTAATAAAATAATTATACAACAAAATTTACATACCGGAGTTAACATTCCTACAACACCAATAGGTTGTCGGATTAAAATCATTTCTTTTGATTTTGTTGCACTTTGAAGAACTTCGCCCTGTAAATGGCAATACACAAGGTCACGTTTAATTTTAAGTTAATTTCTGATGACAATTTTACATAATCAGTTCATTTCGTTTTACCTGTATCCGTTTGGCCTCCTCCGCATAGAATTCCAAATAGTCAGCGCTGTAAATAATTTCTCCAACTGCTTCCTTTAGAGGTTTGCCATTTTCCAAGGTTAATAATTTTGCCATTTCATTTTGCTTAGCAATTACGAGATTGTACCAAGACCTTAATAATAATGACCTCTCCTGCAAATCAAAAATTCCTATTTTATAGCTAACCATGAATAACCATGAAATTTTGTATATTTTTTATTTCTAACCTTGGCAGTAGTATCTTTCCAAGTCTCAAATGCTTTGCTGGCTGCTTGAATGGCTAATTCTGTGTCGTCATCGTTCATATCTGGAATTGATGCAATAAGTTCATCTGTAGCTGGATTGAATACATCGAAAGTTGCTCCAGATTTGGCAGATACCCATTGACCACCTATAAGGGCCTTTTCATGGATTGATTTTGTTACTGATGGTGCTACGAACGACATTTTGCGCTGAAAATATTAGAGAGTAAAAAAATAAGTTTATACATTATTCATATGCAAAAATTAGCCAAAAGCGTATATCCCTATATTAAGCAAAATTAACCCCAAAGCGTACATTGAATTAGTTTACCAACCCAGCCCTACGCTTAAATCCTGTATTATACTTTAAAATGTACACAATTTTTTGTATTTGCAAAATTATTCAAAATGTTATTCAAATTTCAAATTGCATAATAAAATAAAATAACTACCCTATATTACTTTATATTTAAAGCAAATATTTTATTAAAAGTTGCTTACGTATAGAACCCTATGAGTTAAAGTTACAATATTTGTCAAAAATAAAGCTGATCTATTCATTGTACAATAAATATTTCGAAGCACACGTTATTTTAAAAATAATTAATCTCTTTGCAAAATCTGGAACACAAATTCAAAATCGAAGCAAGCTCACTATGAATATTTTTGTGTATTTTATTTTTCTAGCTAAATAAAACACAAGGGAAGGTTTTTTTTTATTAAAAATACAGGTATTAAATATTTCTTAATTTTTATATTCTGTATGAATTGTGATGTGAACTGTGATGTGAACTAGTTCTAAAAATAATTTTGGACAACACATCTACGAAACAATGTTAAATAAAGCTTTCCCAATATTAAATATATTTTTATGTCATGAAAAAACAAATATATATGAAACAAAATTTTGTATGTCTATGTGAAATGGTTTTTAAAAGTTTAGCGTATGTATAGAACGACCAAATATCAATATAACTTACAAATAGGATAATTATTAAATGAAATATTATTTATAGATATCTGTTCTGTAGTGTGTCTAAAATTGAGCTAATTACGCAACCTGTCAGTTACATAAAAGGGTTAGATTGAAATTGATGTTATATAATGTACTTGATCTTGAGAGATTATTAAAACGAACTCGTGGCAGAGATCTCTTCAGATCACATATGACTACGTAAACTTTCGTGTGCGCGCCTTTTCATAATTGAATTGAACAGATCAAATAATAACAAAAGTGGAGCAACTTTTGCTAACTACGAACTTCCTCTAATATTAATAAGTCTAAGTGAAATATTTAAAGTAGGATTAGGAATAACGTATTAAATTAGATTAAAAATGCTGTCATGCAGGATTATAAATAAAACAAACCTAGGTTAGTTATACGCCTACAGAGTTAGCTAGTTAAATAGTTACACTTTTTTGAACTCACTTAGCCTCGTTAACTTTGTTACATATTATTTATAAACAAAAACATTCAGTTTTCACTTACAACTTTAACTTTCTATTTTCTAATTCCAAAATTTTTAATGAGTTTAGTCCAGTAGTTTACTTACAAAAATACAATCCTCATCAAATAAATTCTTCTCACCTCTGTTACAACGAAAATACATAATAATAATTACACACCATTAAAAGCTCCTTGCTTCTTTTACGATAGTTTTCTACTATAATTATTTGGTGAGTTAATTATTTTAGCTTCTTTTTAGTTATGTTATAGTTATGTTAACAATTAATAAACCCTTCGTATCTGTCGATACGTAATTTGTAATTAATTAATATTAAATTAATTGTTTCTCAATATGAATATTTATAAACTGGATCTAATTTGTATTTTTCTATTTCAGTACTATCAACTCCTGATATCGATACTGATGACCGTGTCATCTGTATTACCCGTTGAAGCGAAGCGAGAGGAATCCTCGGTCACATCCAGGTCCAGGTCAGGAGGAAATAATATTATGTCGTTGACTTACTCTGACTTTATATCACCAGTTGAATCCCTTGATGTCCAGTACCAGCAAGGAAGTTATTCTGCCTCTTATTTAAATGAAGCTAACTATATTCCCTCAAATATTCCTCAAGAGTTTCAAGTTATCGAAGAGACTCCTGTTCCTTTACTGCAGGTAACAAAATCTTCCCTACTAAATACATAATAATGAAATCTGTAAAATAATGGCAAAGTTAAATACATGAACAAGAGCGAGTAACTATTGTACTTTTGATTATTTTAGAATACCGAGGATTCTGACCATGACTTTTTGATAATTGCCGAATTTTCCGAATTAGAGGGACCCGTGCCTCTGTGTACTATACCTTTTAATGCCCCTGCAAAGACTGATATCAATCTTAGCATGCTTGCTGTTCATTTAATGGCCACTGACCATCAAGTTAACACTGTGTAAGTTTTAAGGAGATAGTTTCTTCTGATTTTTAAGAAAACGGGTACTCTTTTAACTGTATAAAATTATGTAATTACAGAGGACAATTCCGAATCACTCAAGATACACAGATTTTAAAGAAAAATATATTTTTAAATGTTCATGCATTTATGCAATATTTTACGTTGTATGATATCAAAGCCAGGGGTTTCGTAAGGCCATTCTGTTTTGGGTATATTAGCAAAGACCATATCAAGCTAAATAAACTGATTAATGTTCTAATTGCGGAGTTCGACAGAGTAAGTAAACTCATTTTGACAGATTATTGTTCTGAATTTACAAATGTTTTTACTTTTAATAATTTTGAATGTAATTAAATAATGTGGCTACTTTTCTATTCAGTACTCGAAAATTTTGAAGCAAGCAAATCGACAATGGTTTGCCAGTGAATTGTCACAATATCTTGCTAAGCTCAGTACAGCTAAGGATAATTTTCTTCAAGATTTTGTCCCTAAAAACGAAGATAGAGATCCTGATATTTTTGCATTTGAAGTAGGAGAAGGACAAGAAGATCCTGATGCAATAACGCTAAACCAAATTGCTCATCAATACTCAGAAATCGAAAACATTCTCAGAATCGTTAAAGCTGCTGTAAGTTGTTAACAAAAACCAATCCATTCTTAAGCTAGGATGTTAATTAATATTAAGGTTTAATACATTTTTCAATGTATGCAGAATACCGATCTAACTGTGGAGTCTGACATTGAAGAAGTGTGTAATTTGCTCGACAGTAATCCTGAAGCTCCAATAGTTACAAAATTGTTGGACAAGATGAAAATTCCCATCTCACCTCATGTGCTTCCAAGCAATATTTGTGGAACAATAGATATTCCTTTGCTGCATCCCCTAAAGTCGAAAGGTGAAGCGTTAAGACCGCTGACAACTCTAGGCCAGCTAGGGGCAGTTGTCCTCGTCTGGAAACTTATGTCACTACATAAACAAAGTTGGCGTGATATAATTTTTAGCGAAATGGATGCTTTAACATCAGACTTTCGCAAAAGTTGCCAACTTGTCAATCCGAAATCGAAATCCTCTTCGGAATCCTCTACCACTACTGTGATAAATCCAAGTTGCTTACCAGATTTTGAAAAACCATCGACTAGTCCATATTTAAATTCAAATATTCTCGAAGATTGCAAAACGAATGATAATGATTGTTCTAAAGAAAACATTCATGGTAATTCTCTATTCACGGAAGAACTCTGTTGCATTGTAGATAAACTTCATTCAAATGTGCCTGTCGTATCGGATAATGGTTCTGGGTCATACCACACCATATCAGAAGATGAATCTGATGGAAACGTCCCTAGTAGGGTAGGACCATAATAACCGTTTAATTTTTGATATTGAAAATAATTATTGACAATATAGAAAATTGAATTATTATAAAATTTCTTGGTTGTAGGAAAGTGGAAATGAAAATGAGAGCAGCAGTTATCTATCAGCGTTTGGTTCTGTTGAAAATTGCAGTTCTGCTGATAAAAATGGGTATGCAGGCAATGGGCTCCCTCCGAGTGCAAATTCAAAAGGAGAATTATCGATAAAAACTCATAAAACGTCCACATCTTCAGAAAGCACAATGCAAATAGATAGAATTAGCGTTAGCTCGTTTAGCTCGGATGAGGAGATGTCTCTGGAGAACACACCATTGCAAATATCATCCGAAGAAGATTTAATTAAAAAAGTGCCTTGGTGGGAAGCAGCAAGTGAGAAACTGGTCAGAGGTCGTCCTGGCTATGGCCTTCTGAAGTTCTTCCGTCGCTACCACGTTGTAGCTCATCATATCCTATTTTCAATTCTGATCGGTCGTCCATTAGTTATTTGTGCAGAAGAGAAAAACAAATCGAAAGTTGCTTCCATTCTTACTGCTCTCACGCCGTTAGTTCCTTGCTACCCGGATACTCAGTGGAAGCTTTTACGTTGGCACAGAGGAATACTTGTGCAAACACATATTAGGAGTTATAAACTGATAGGACTGTGCATTCCAGAACGTCTAAGTGTTCTCGACTTAATTCATCCAAAAGATCAAAATTATGTGACAATTTTTAATATCGACAAGCGAAATATCCTTGGACCAGCTTATCAAGGAGCCTTCTTCCAAAATTTCGACAAAAATGTGTGTCAAAATCGGTTTTATGAGTCAGATGTCAGCCTACTTACGTATATCGGATCAATCTTCACGGAAATAGAAAGCAAGGTCTTTATGTACAAGACTCTAGAAGGAAGAAACATATCATCGTATTTTAAGCAGTTAAATCTCCGCTGTTCAGACATCGAAATCGTCAGATGCTTGGGAAATATGGTTGCAGATGCGGATCATTCTGCTGAATTATTTTAAGATTTGTCAACAGAACTGTCTCTTTACTTAGGCTTCCTTGTATTCTTATATCTTCCAGTTTATTACATACTTAGGTTTCCTAAATATGCTCAAGGTGCCTCGAAATACCTACTTAAGCACTAATAAGTACCTACTGTTGTTTAACATACTAACAAAGTACCTAAACGCTGTAATTTTATTTACTGACACAAATTAACCTGAATACTTGTTATGTTTATATTATTATTGCACTCGAATTATGATATTATTGTATCTCTATTGCATGCCTTCAGCATAATATTAATATTAGCATTTAGTATGCCCTGTTACTTAATAGTATAAAATTTTCACATTTTGCATTTAGTTTTTCAATATTATGTAGTTGTAGTAATAATTGAAATTAAGGTATTTATATTCTACCTAATTACCTCATTTTATCGATATATATTCGAGATCATCCTTTAAATCGTAATATACTAAATAGTTATGTACATATTTTGGAAATGCGCCGAATTGGTCATTATTAACAAATTACACCACAGTGCTTGCCTTCACAACCTTGGTTTACTCTGCTAACCGAATATTTATGCAAAAAATCTTACCTACTTATTTATTTGCGAATTATATAATTTATGGTTTTGTCTCTTAATTAATGGTGTATAGATAGTCAGTAGTAAATTATACTTAATAATTAAAACAATAAAATATTGAATCGATAAATCGGTCTTAGTTTAGAATATAAAAAATTGCATATAATTCCAGTATTGTGCATTGCACTCATTTAGATCCCAAGAGATTCCTACCTAATAATTCATTTTTACAGTAACAATTTTTAAATCAGATTGTGCTAATTTTTATTATTAATGTTTTGCATAAGATTTTTGAAGTTTTATGTATGGGTGGTAGTATAGGTACCTAGTACATAAGCACCTACCTAGATTCATTGATAGCTAAAGGATATCCGATTTCCGGAGATATTTCCAACATTATTCGTTCATACTAATGTAACAAGTGTGTATACATTTCAATAATTATATTACTCATACTACGTGTTTGTAGGCTTAACATTTATAAGTTAGTTATTCTTCTACTAAGGCATGAGTAGTATGACTAACTGTCACAATAATCTCAAATATAATACGTAGCATACTTGCAAGAACCTTTTCAATCGTATTGTATGACATAGTCATTAAGAAATGCGGAAAGCGGTAGGTGTATGTATGTGTGTACGGCATGATTTAAAGTAGGTACTTTGCCATCAATAAATGAAAAAGTCATTAAAGAGCTAACTAGCACGTGTGGAATAATGAATTATAGTATTATTTCACAAGAAGTTCGTCAGTTTAGCTTAAAAAGCTATAAACGGACGGAAATTGCTCTGATAACTTATTACGTTCATACTTAAAGCCATGATTCACTACAACTGAAAAATCCCCACTTACATTTGCGTGTTGCAGTAAGCAGCTATATTTTAGTGTACATAAGTATAACCTGTTCGTTAACTAATGCACAATAATTCTCTTTGCATGATACATATATTATGGAAGATACCTGTACCTTGCACCTATATTACAGATATGTCTTACCTGTAAAATAAGTAGTGAAATGCTTATCAAGTGTGTAATGTAGCAAGATTGTGAATATAGCACGGACGTTAACTTCAAGATTAGAAACTGAAGCGTAGATTCAATAAGTAGTCATAGACTAGAAGAAATATGAAGCTAAAACATTTTGGTTAGGCAATGCAGGTATCCAAATCATTCAATATGTACTTTGGAACACGCGTGAATTGCATACTAACTATGTAGCTAGTATCATTGTGGTTGTATTGGGAGTTAATAGCATTTAAATTGTCTAGGTAAAATATCTTACTTTAGAATAAGCTTTTTAGAAAACTGTAAGGAAAATTGAGACATGTGTCTAGGTAAATAATGAATTACTTAATAATTTCATATCTATTTGTATAAGAAACGCTTGCCTTGGATTAATATAGCGTTTTACTGCACTGCACTTCACAATAGTGCACCATACGACAAATTGCATTTGTACATAAATAATCGTTTGTAATATTACATTGGATATTACATTTATGTGCGTCATGGAAAGAAATCTGCAACAATTATACTAAAATATTAAAATGAACCTTGCTAAAATATTTTAAATAGCATAGGAAATAATTAAACATCTACAGTAAATTATTTTTTAAAAAGCCCTTGAGTTGATGTCGATATCATTAAGAGACTAAAATCCATGTGATCTTTAGAAATAGCTGTCTGTATTGCTTTAGTTAAAGTGGACGCAAATTATAGTAACAGGGATAGGTATTTAGGACTGTATGCGATAGGCTTATATAAGATCGTACACGACATTACTTTATTTGTATAACTGCATTAACTTTGTCAAAGTATATTTTTAAACTTGCCAACATGTGCTGCATCATTACATTAAGTAATATCCGGTCGTAAGTCATAGTCATAACTTACTGTTCCTTGAATTGTTAATAACAATTAAGGTGACTCCACTTCCACTGCTATGTAAACTGTGCTTTACAAATTTTAATACCCTAAATTACCGGATTTGCTAATTATTACTTATTTACCTTGTTTTTGTTGAAGCATAATACAATAATAGGTTTATACGCTTAATTGCATTTCCAATTTTGGTTTACATATATTATAATAGTCTAACTTTGCATATAAACCATTATTGCTTGAGCTTATCATGTATTATCCTGTCGGGTAAAACCTCAAGAATGACAAATACACAATATGTACTATGGTAGTAATGCAAATGCATTAATTATCCGTCATTTCAATCACGTCCACTGGTATTTTATGTATACACAGGTACACAGGGTTTGATCCTTAGTGAGTCAATGAGTTAACGAGGCAGGTATTAGTTAAAATAGTTAAAGCCCCACTAATTATATAGTAAATGCTCCAGTTTAGCTAACTTATATACTTAGTATACACTATGCACATGCCCCTATATCCTAAATATGTATGTACATTAAGGGAGATTTTAATTTTTAATTATTATTAAACGATATTATATCAATAGGTACGAAGAAATTGTAGTATTTTGCTTTAGGTGGTTTACCTTTCGGTTGATAAAAAATTCGTTAAATAATCAGTAGCATATATTATGTATATTGTAGTAGGTATATTGATATGACTTTATGAATATTTATGTCATTTGTATCAGTGTTGGTATATGTACAAGTTTCGATACTTCATAGGTAAGATATGTATAATTTTATGTAATATAGTATGTAAATTGTATATTGATGTACCTGTAAATCTTGTATATCGTATAACAGGAGGCTGTAAACGTCAAATTTTTACTCACTCCACTCCACCCTATGCATCATCCAATGTGTCCTAGTAAACTTCTTCACTTACATTTTCTTTACCGTGAATTGCTATGTAAGTATGTACAGTATTTATGTACTCACTTATGCAATGTGTAAAAGTGAGTTGTTTAATGAGCTGATACGATAACTGATTATGAAGTTGACTTAGGTCTTTAGCATCCCTCCTGCGTCCCATATTTATGACAGAATTTTTAACTGACATCTTCTCAGTCTCACTAAGAACGTATTTTGCGATTGACATCTTCATAACAATTTAAATATCAAGGACTCAACACGTAGTAAATTTTTAACTACAGATTCTTCTTTTGGCAGTTATTTTAGGTTCCTATTCAAGCCTACAGTAGTTGTATACTTGTTTTAGATTCACAATCGGCTAGAAAATGAAGTTTAGCATTTCAAGGTGCATTTACCCTACAAATAAAATTTTTAGAACACTTTTACAGTTTTTTATATTGTTATGTTTGGACACGTGTGTTCTTTGCATTATGACTGGAGAAGATGGAACAAATAGACAAATTCCATCTTTACCAATTCCACAAACTGTCAGCACACATCGGGAAGGTAAGAAATAATAATTTATTACGCAAATTGTCTATTTATAAATACTTTATGGATCATTTTCATTTTTCTTTTTAAATTGTATTCTACAACTCTCTCATCTGTACCTCATCATTTATATTTCTAAAATATCTAACGCTTAATTATATACATTTTGTCATTAAAGTTAACCCAGTAATTGTTTCTGGAAGAAATGATTCCCATGCACAGGAATCTAGAAATGGGAGAGAAGGTGAGTTATGCACATAAAACTGACCTACTTGCTTAGTACAGTTGATATTACTAAATTTATCTTTGTATGCTCTTTAATTGCATTAAATTACATGAAATTGTGTAACCACGAATTTCAGATCATATGAGTGTGCCTTTGACAGACTTGACACATTCCCAAAAAGATATTTCTAAACGAAATGCTATAGTGGACAATCAAAATGCCCGATCTTACATTTATCCTGGCGGTGGAGGAGGTTATGGAGTTGGTGGAGTGAGACATAATACATATACTTTTTTATTATCAACGTTATAGCGTTCGCCATCCATTCTTTTAATTAACAATTGTAAATTAGTCTTCAATAAGGGTTGTAGGTATATTGCACGGCATACTTAATCGTATATACTTGTCTGTTTTAGGGGCCCTTTTGCTATGATCGATATGTTAAAGGAAATTGCCGGTACAGAATGGATCCTACGGATTGCTTTTCTTACGAGTGGACCGCATATGCCACAATTCAACTTACGGGAGGTACTATACTTTCAGAATCTTGAATTTGGACTAATTATAATAATTAATGAATTTAGCTGTAATCTGTAGTAAATTGACAACGGGATTTCTTACTTAAATACTAAAAAGCAAATCTTTCCTTAGTATGTGTAAAGAATAAATAATATTTCTGGTTTTGCAGGGATTTCAAACTTGTACTCCATACCGGAAGGACTTTATTTGCCTGATGTTCACAATACTCGAGACCGTGTTAGGGTATTCCTTAAAGTTTCCTGTTGCACTCCAGTAGTCCAGTTCATAAGTTCAGGAACGTGGAGAACGCAAGAAAATAGTTGCGTTGTGGATGTTAGAGGTGAGGGATTGATTTAGAATTTTTCTTCATTTCGAAATTGTAGATTACAACTTAATTAATCTCTGTTTTATTTATCTAGAACTACAAGGTCTACATCCAGGAGAAATAGCTGGAATTGTTATTGCTGCGGTGGTCCTTCTAATAATTATAATTGTAATCATAGCACTTATAGTTAGAAAAAGACGACGAGACCAGATGCCAATTTTAGTAGGGCGTGCTCATGTAGGACCGGCAAATAGCAGGGATAGAGAAATGGCAAGGCAGTAATTTTATAATGTCAATATTATGTTATCGCGTAATATCGCGTTGCAAAATATTATGCCTGTGCCAGATACTGTATATCCTGTGTTTATGTAATATATATTTCATCCCATCTTCTTTGTTGTATCATAGATAAGCTATTGCACAAGTTAAATGAGTTCGGTGTGCGTATTTTGTATAAACTATACTAACGTGGCATGCTAAATGCTAGCATTTAAACCTAAATATATGAAAGTGTGCCTTAAATTCATATTTTATCTCTTTCTGCTATGAATTTAAAGAACTAACAAAAAGTGTAAGTGTACATACATGTATGTAGATGAGGATAAGAAGGGTGTAGGTGTAGGTACCTTTAATCTACCTATTTATATATGGATTATGGAGTGTTTGGTGTTCCTAGTTAGTTTTAATGATTAAAGGTACCAACAAATATATATAACATGATACAGATAATGATTTCTCATAAACTAGCTATTTATTTTAGTTATCACAGGAAAATAACACATTAAAAATTCAGGGAAAACCTTTTGTAATGGCACGTAGCACGTAAGCTTATCACAAACGTTTACCAGCTTAAAATTATACATAAAAGTAAACCAGAGCCAGCATATATATAAGTTTTGTATTGTATTGTAAGTGCATGCATTTATGACAGCATTGCATTGTTGTCTACACTGTACAGTGTAAGAATAGTATTCTTATTTACACATGCTTCTAAAATGTAAAAGTATAGCAATAATTCAATGTACTTTGAACCGAGTTCCTACAAATAATAGAAGAATGAATATTAAGTAGAATACCCAATCACCTTCCTAAATATATGCCTTCCTAAGTCAGGACAGAACTGATTTGTTACGATTTATTACACTAAGAGGCTAATAATATTGCTTTTATAAATAAGAAAACGTTCTTTATAAATACTTTATACTAAAAATTATAATTAGCATTGCCATAAAAAGTATAATTTTCGTTTTTGCAATAATAATGATTGTTAAAGAAACTATCATCTGCACATCTAGTACATTATTTTTTATTCATTGTAATTAATTATAATAAGTAATTATTTGTAAAATGGAATTTAACTGAGTATACGTATTGTTAATATATTAATTGTTACTACAATCCCTACAATCATTCTACAGAGATAATGTATTTTATTGTTTCCGGGTATAACATTGTATTGTATTAGATGAATCCAAGAATGGGCATACAAATAAAGGTATAATATACAATTATTGTAAATCACTATGCATTTATGTACGGTTCCATTAATGAATCATAATTCCTTGTCATCACAATACCTTCCATAATCGGGACTTTCGGGACTATTTTGTAATCCATTACAATGCATCCTTTATATTTGTTACACTTCATACTAATACATTACAGATAGATATGTTTTTCTTAAGACAATATAGATAATAGATATAAATTATGTGCCTACACTTTTACATTCATTTGCTTGTAAACTATTTGGATATTTATAAATCTTTTATTTAGAGTAGAGAAGACAGAATGGATTATTAATGGTTCATCGAGAAGTATAAAGCAGTTATGTTGCATGTAAAGACATCATGCTGGGTGTTGAGAAATGATTTCTCCAAAAGTGTGGGTAAAGTCTTGTGACAGTGTTGCTTTACTAGGAAAAGGGAATGTACCTACTTAAAAGGTACAACTACTTTTAAGTGTAATTTGCATGTAAATGCCTTTGACTTCTTCAACATTCAAATCCTCAACCTACAATCTCTTCCTCTTGTAATTATTGTGCTTCGTGGCTATATACTATTATACTAAAATGATTAAATCTATTTATTCATGGTCAGATTCTTAACTGCTTCTTATTGTTAGATAACTCTGTATCTTATGATCCAAATTCCATGCCCAGTCGACGGAAGAATCCCATGGACTCACTGACCTGGTGAACCTTAACTTAACTCTCACTTTCTGGAAGATGTAACAATAACTGTAGCAAAATACGATATTGAATGTAAGGGATGGGAATCCCCGTGATGTTGTTTACATTTTTGAATGAGGACCTTTTAACCTTTTTCCCTTTCTATACATATACACAATACTAAATACTAAATACCTATGAATCCCATAGTTATAGTTATAAAATAATACAATAGCATTTTACTGTACCATACTTGGTAAACTGTATCTTTTGTATTATTTGTATTGATTGAGATAAGATATTGGTAGCTATTCCGACAAAGGATGATGTTGTGCCCTGTGCGTGATTGAAAATAGATAAGAAAAATGGGCAGGGACAATGTGCCTTTTCACAGTAGAGAGAATCATTAAATTCCTATTTCATAATGAAAGAGTTCGGAAACGCAACCTTCTTGCCATTATTCCATAATGTGATCTTTAATCTTTCGATTTTGTTCTTTTGTCCCACTTGACAATAGTTGACTACCAGTGGGATTATTTTCACACCCCAATAAGTGTCGGTACTTTTTCATAATATTAGGATGCTTCCTTAAGCATCAGGCCAGGTTCAACTCAGCTTTCTCCAGAAAACTGGACTGATTGAACCTAAAGAAACAATGAAATAGCAGATAATCATCATCCACGGTGGTTTCTTTCTATGTATTTTTAGTTAGTTGAGTGGAAAACTTGCATTGACCCATATAAAATATATGTAGCAGTGGTTTGTCATAGTAGATTTCAATGAATTGCAATAAAACCCGTACTGGGAATACTAGTGCCCTAATATACTAGTCTTACAATCGCATACTAACCAGCAGAACCAGAAATGGCTAATTTTGAATGGCGACGTAAACAAGATCACTTTTACTTTACTTCTTTTACCCAATTCTTTCATTCATAGAAGCTAATATACCAATATCGAACAATAAGTGCGATTATTCTTATGGTTAGCATTGTCGAGGGAAATCTTAGTGGTCTTGTCTTGTTAGTCTTGTTGAGTTGGTAGTAAAGTAATAGTAGTAGTAGTAGACGGGACAAGGTGTACATGTACGGGTACTGGTACTAGTATACTAACGACAGAGGTAGATTCTATTGTCATCTTACGATACACAGTAGACTGGACCCCAGTCACAACACAACAAATAGTATTGCAATCCCGAACGAGACTAGCCCCCTATTTAGGTTTATTAATAACATTAAAGATTTCTAGCCAGATTCTTGTTTGTAGTCTCAAGTCTCATCGTAAGCACTTAAGTATAAATAGGGACTTCAACTCCTTCAAAGTCAAACAGTCTCAATTCAGTTTCCTGCAAATAAACATTTCTTCCTATTAGCAATTTTTCAATTTTATTCAATTTAACAATTCAACAATCGAAAATCATGAAATCGGTAAAATTTTCAAATAATTACAAAGTTTTTATTTCAAAGGCCCTTTGAACTTTTATTTATTTATGTAGTCAATTTAAAAGTGTAATTCATTCAAAGTTATCTGTTTCTTGTTATGTGTGAATTATTTTTAATTCAAATTTTCAAATGTTAAGCTATTTATATTTAATTGTGTGATTGTGTGTGTATTTTTAAAAGAAGCATATTGTTAGTATGTAGGTTATTTAATTCAAGGTTGTCTTTGTTTCTTCTAGTTGTTATTTGTGTGTGGAGTTTTTTCAAGTTTTTGAAATTATTAATCTTTATCAATTTTATTCAATCTTTTTTCTAGATTTCCCTTTTGGGGCTCTTTGTGGCCATTACTTCTGCCTCTGCAGCTGCACAATACTCTCCAGCAGTAATGAAACCACTTAAAAAGCCAGGATATAACAGACCTAGTGGATATGGAACAAAAATAAAGGAATCTTCTCCTTATCACAATCCAGCAATCCAAACACCCAAAGCAAAAGAATCTCCTTATCACAAACCTGCTATCCAAACACCTGGTACACAATACGCAGCTACTAATTCTTATAAATCTGTTGTTGCCCCTCCACAGAATTACAGGAACCCCAAACCTGTAGCTAATTCATACAGACAATCGGCACCTTCAAGATACAACCAAGCTCCAGTCCAACAACAGCAATATGGAAGTCAAAATTATGCTCAACAGGCTGCCCCAAGTTATTCAGCTCCATCTCCAGCTACACCAACTTATTCCCAACAATCTTCTCCAGTTTCACAAAGCTATTCGAAACCTGCTTCCCCAAGTTATCCTCAACCCGCAGCTCCGGTTACAACCCCAACACCTTATTCCGTACAGTCTGCTCCAGTTTCAAGTTATATTCAACCCGCAGCTCCGGTTTCAACCCCAGCACCTTATTCCGTACAATCTGCTCCAGTTTCAAGTTATTCTCAACCCGCTCCAACTTCTCCCAGCTACTCCCAACAATCTACTCCAGCGTCTTCCAGCTACTCCCAACAATCTGCTCCAGCGTCTTCCAGCTACTCCCAACAATCTGCTCCAGCGTCT
>JAQFYC010000977.1:0-42145 GCA_034694165.1 Tomocerus mixtus | reverse complement strand
TGGAATGTTATAAATGCACACAAGGTTTTATATAATTTGGCATAAACTAGAGCAAACTTAATAAATTAATGCGTAAATTAATGGTCTTGTTTTGTCTGACTGAATATTTAAGGCATACAATGACGCAAAAAAAGTTGTCACTGTCAATGATAAAGGTGCTAAATATCACTGCTGTGCTAACGACATAGACTCATGTATAGACGGAGACACGAGGAATAAATAAATCATTTCCAGGTTAATTTTAATTTAATGATAAGCTATAGACGATAACTATCAATTAAGTATTCAATTCAATGTATGTGTGGGCACATTCCAAGTATTTATGATATGATGATACACCGCACCGTTAAGAAGGACGTTGAATGTGTTATGTATCTATAATATGTATGTAATGCTATGTAAAGATAGCTAAGTAAAAATTGTAGACATACATCGATATGGAGTCTGAAAGTCTGAATAATAGTAGAAATGAAGATAATATGGATAGCAATAGTGACATATATGTATGAGTAATGCTTATTGACAAGAGTTTTCATAATCGCTTAATACGCTAAATGTTTCAGTAGAGGAAAATCTGCTTTGTTTAAGAGTTTAGCTTTGCATTGCCACATCGCTTCGCCAAATCATCAGAAAACGATATGTGTGTATGCTTATTACTATTATTCCTTAATTTTTCATTCCTTAATCGATACATAAACAAGTGGAAAGAAATAGTGATAATCCTTGTCACATTTCGTTTCCCTGCTGCGTATAAAATAATTTTTGCATAGAGAATGGAGATACTAGAGAAGTAAACAGTGAAGTAATATTATTGGTTTGTTAGCTTTGCGTTAGATAACTGGGTTAAGTTAAGTAAGTTAAGAAAAACGTTTAAGGATTCTGTTTTGTTTTGCCAGCAATAACAATCAGGAGTAGAGTATTTACTGGTATAATTATAGATTAGGGCTGCTGTTGCATACTTGTCACTTTTACTCTAGATGGAAATTCGCATGAGAAAAGACTAAAGAGAAAGGATAGGAAAGCGACTTTTTTACACTTAATTGTTTGTAAAATGTAGTAGATTCCTCCTTTTATCCATATGTGCGAACTGCGAACCCCAAGAGACCGAGAAATGCCTAACACGAAAGGAAACCACAAAACTGTTAGCCAATAGCCAATAATGTGCTGGAGCTGCAGTGTGTTTTGTTTAGTGTGTGTGACTGCGAGAGAAAAAGTCTAAATTACAAGTATTCCTACTCGAGTCTTTTAGATTCGTACATTTTTAACAAAGTAGCCCGAATAAATAATTACCCGAGTCCTACCCACTTACAAAAGAACTGTCCGCCTCAAAACACTGAAAGGAAATGGAGAGAGGTGTAGCGGGCTGTATCCAAGCCAGCCGACAAAAGAGCCTAACAGATATGCCAACATGACACACTAGTACATAGAGAACACAACTTGATATTAGAAGTTAGAACTCACATCATCTGAAATGAAAATGAGTCCCATAAAAATTGCATTTACTTTTCTTACAACAACAGTCAATTATATTTAGGCAAAGTAAAGTAAGTAAGATTCATCTACCATATTAAATGCAGATATGTGTGTGTTCTTTACCCCTTCATCCACATATACATACATAATATACCATTCATCGGAAAGCCAGCAAGAATAACGAATATTTATTTTCCTGTAAACATTACTACTGTAGACCTAATGAATGAAACATTCAAAACTCAAACTTCCTCAGCTGGTTCTGGTCTGGTTTGTCTGGCTCTATTGGATAGTAAATTATTATTCCTACATATATCCATATTCCACACAGGTACAACAAGAACAACATACATAATTGGCATTAGGAGACACAGACAGTTTACTTAAGTCAAGTAACTAACGCATACTAGCTCTAATATTGTATTCCTTTATGTATTGTCAATACTATTATATGTACTAGAATTTCGGGAAACGAATCGGAAAGTTTTAAAAAGAGATAAGATAAAGTATTTATGCTACACAGCCCAGAAACGGGAATGCTCTAGGAATATGTTGTTGACTTAGGCATCGCATAGTCAACTTCAACTTAACTCAGTTCTGGTAAACAGACCAACTAAATTCACCCAACAAAGTCAAAGTCGTTAACTTAAATGAAGAGATTCGTGCACGAGACAGGCGGACACACTTTAAGGCAAAACATCATTCCTCATTGTCAGCCTTCTATTTATTTGTAGTTCAACAGATATTGGCTACTATCCTATAGTTATAGTTCTTAAGAGTATTTACTCTGTCGAGTAGAACAATTACATTGATATTTTAAGCGTAAAATACAAATATGCACTTTATGTACATATACTAGGTAGGTATATCTTTTAGTTATCTATTTAAGCTTTACAATCACAATGTTCAATAAGTAACAAGAATTAGACCACCTAGCAAAGCAAACATATTGCAGATAACTCTGTCTTGTAGTTGTAATGAAACTTGTTCACTTCAGTTATGAAAATGTCATTCACTTTGGCAAGTTCATATATAATGTATTGTACGTACAGTGATTATATGCATATACTTAGTAAAATTCTGCATGTGTATGCAATTTAGTACAACGTGTTTAATACATAGGATATAAAATATGTAATCAGCAGTGCACGGTAGTCTAACAAAATTATTATGCATGCCACTTAAATGTTGATAGAGGAAGAGTAAAAGCACGTGTGTAATAAAGTAGTAGTGATCTGGGAATGAATAATGAATTGAGGGTTTCCGCAAAATTGTGTGGATCATTGGAATTACAATGGAGAGCAAACAAAGCGTCATTATGACGGTACTATTGGTCATTTTAATGGCTAGAGGTGCTGATGCGCTAACACCGGGGTGCCCAAGAAGGTTCCCAGCAGGGGCTCGCGTTTTCATTTTTCATGAAAAGCAAAAGGGAAACTGAACTGAACTGACTCTCACTACATATCCAATCCACACTAAACTAACTTACTATGGAATACTGAATCTCCTATACTATGCCATGCCAAGCTAATAAATAACAATAATATATTAGTTAGACGAACAAAGTTAACACTGCATTGTGTCTACTGTAGTGAACTGACTTACTTACACAACTTACACGGACAGAATAGAGCTAAAGACATGAATATTTGTATGTGGTATTTCCTCACTAACATAACATTACATTACACTAGTTACCTATAGAACTGTCAAACTATTCACCTACAAACACCATGGAGATCTACACGAAACACAAGTTCAAGTACCAAGTACCGGCTTCGGCACTTTTAACAAAGTTTTCTCTGGCCTGTCCTGCCCTTTTATATTTATTGTAGTTCAAACTGGACTGGACTTGACTGGAGTAGTATTTTTGTGTTTGTACTATTATTTGTATATGGATACATTACATACCTATATAAATCGGTGTCTTGTGCTCAAGAGAGAATGAAATGTAGGGAAAACTTCTAACAATAAGTGGTCAAGTGTCCAAAAACACCATGTATCCAACAACTAAAGCAATAAATAAAGTTTACTTAACATTAGTAGTACAAGTACAAGTAGTTCAGTACGATGCGAGTAAGTAGTTAGCTCTCTACTCAAGTCAAGTACACATAAAATAACGCGGCCTTCCCTTCTGCTATGAATACAACTAACTATCAACATCTACATACATATATTTAGCCCGGGTTGGAGATTCTGGGTGAAACTGACATGAGACTCTCGCGGTCCGAGTTCTGAAACTATTACTACTCTACCTAAATACCTACTCTAATTCTACTCACTAAAAGATCACATCAGCCCTCACACAGAGTATCACATTACTCACATTACCGGTTTCAGATTCGGCGAATTGCCTAGTTTGTTAGTAGAATGGCTTTAGCTACGGTTACATTTGTCATCCCATTATTATTGGTATTGTATATAGATTGTGGGTACTTAACTATGTATATGTATAAACTGTAAGCTCCCTTTAGTAAGATAATAATAGTATTCCCCAGATTTTAACGCTATGTTCACATGAATCCATTATAATATCAATTTCTGCATATATCTCCGTGTAAATTCCATTTATGTATAAGTATAGTTATTATTATAGACAGAAACAAACTATATTTAATACCAAGGTGGCTTACACCTCATGTGTATAGATTTACATTCATGTATATAAATATACTAGGATAGAGGTTTAAGTAGTTTATGTAGTATGTAGTACGTGCTAATATCCTCAGTTTACAACAACGTAGGTACATTGACGCTAACGCTAGTTAGTTTGCTTGCTTGCACAGACCAATTTAGGAAATTTGATATAATCTGTCCACAACAAGGAACCTAAACGTGAACTTAAAGCTAAGCGAACAGGGAACTGATCCATTACCATAGTCAAGAATAGAAACGGAGAGAAAAGCATTCGCATTTCACATTTCATGCGAATTATTATGAGTAATGCATGAATGTATTCGGACAGGACGGAGTCAGCTCAGCTTTAGCCGTCTAGTCAATTGAGAAAATATGAGACGCTAGTGCTAGTATAAACATACAAGTCATATAAGTAAGTAATATTGTATAAGCAGTCCCTAAGACATGTTAACGTTTGTCTTGGCTGATGTCATTTGATTATTAACTGGCTGGTGCCGATTAAATTTCTGTTGACTACATACTCAATGAGTGAATAACTGAATAACTAAGTCTGTTCATTTTGTAAGTAGGAAACTAACAACAAAGCAAACTACTACATTCTCATATCAGTGCTTAGGGTATATACACTATATATTATGTACCTACTGTACACACCTTAAGTTTCAAAATAACTTTTCTGAAGGAAGTTACGCACAGAAAAGTGGCTATTAGATTCTGTGGGACGTTTACCCTAATTAATGTTACAACGGCCTGTGACCTACAAATCCGTTCTTTAATTGATTTGATTGACCAAATGTACTATTCATAGTTAACTAGTAAGTTAAATAAGTAAACCAGCCTAGTAACTATTTATCAAGATCCATATGTAATAGGTGTATACATCGGAAAAATGAAATTGGAGAAGAGAGCAATGCCATGAAAAGCAATGACTTTTGTGAAAGGATAAGAATAAAGACGTTAAGGTAAGTACCTATGTATAGTTTGTAAGTAGTAAGTAAAACTACAAACCCGTGGTTATAGTTAATAACAAAGAAATAAGTCATAAAGAGTGTTCGAAAGAAATGTAGGATGTGTAGGGAAGTTAAATCATAGCTGAGTAGTAGTTAGGTAAATAGTAAATGAAAATCACATAATAACCGTTTCCTTACCGCTCTTTCAAGAAGACTGCTCTGATGTGAGTAAATATCGGGCCGGACGGCCGGACTGATATCGGTCGTCAGCATTGCAACAAATAAATTATGTCGTGTACTGAACTGTAGTGTTTATGTAGCTTAGTAGGTAGTTTATACCTTGCTTAACTCAACAAGAAGCCACTTGAGACTAAAAGACGATGATTATTGTCCAAAGACACGAGCGACACAGTTTCGGTGAAAGTTTTTTTCTTTTATACTTTTATACTTTTACTTTGTTATGTTTTACATGCATAGAACAATTAGAGTTCCCGTTCGTAATCAGCATGACATTAGTTATTCTTATTACTTATTTATGTAACAGTGTATGTAATAAACTAATGAGTGAATTTGCTAATGATAATTACTATTCACGGTCACTAGCCATACATACAGTACATAATAAATACTTTCATAGTTCCATACATAGACAATTTAGTTAGTTAAATACGTACTTAAGTAAAAACTAGAAGTGTGCTAATATTTATGTAGCCAGAAAGTGCAAGTTATTATTATCACACATTTCCATTAGGATTATGGGTCTATTAGAAGTTTGCTTGTGGGTTTTGTATGTTGAGAGCGCTAACGTCCGAGCGTTTCATTTGATTCAATTAATGTGCACAGCTGGGTGCCCCTTGATGATGATGAATTGCCTCAGAGTTATAAAACCTTGCTTACGTTGTGCTCTTTCTCTTTCCTCTTTAGTTTTTATATTTCTTTTCGCACTGTCGGTTTACAATAGTTTACAAATTGGAAAAGTCAACTTTGATTTGTTTTCCTATGTTCTAGGGTGGACTGGTGGAGCTGTAAGTATTTGTATTGTAGGATTGTAGGTGTGGACGATACTTAATTGAATTGAGTTGATAAATAAGAGATTAGTTGATTTGCTACAAGCGTTAAATGCTTGCTGGGATTTTAATTTTCGCAAATCAGATGAGATTCCGGTGACAAACAGGTAGGCCAGGCCAGGTATAGGAAATGCTTAGGGCTTACTTGAAGCTTATGTAGAGGAACACCGGGTGTACCTTTACGTGTAACAAACTTAACACGGAATCAGTTTTGTTTTGGAGGTAATGATAGGTAAGGGCTTTAGAAACTGAAGGTTTGATTACACATTAGACAAGGAGAATATAAAATCGTATCGATATCGATTTGTTTTCCTATATGAGTATGGGAATCTTTCTCTTTAATTAGTGTCTTGTCTTGTTTGTCTGTGTTGAGACATCCCTTAATCAAATCAATCGTAGGTAGTTGGTATCAATGATTTTTTGATAGTCTGCTGATTTGGAAAAAACTGTTACATAAAAAACTCAATTCAGTTCAGTTCAGATTTCAGATAAGCACTGCACAATGTAGTATGTGAGATGAATTGACTAATTGTTCTTGCTTCTTTTATTGGGTGCAGGACAGGAATGGAAATATTATGTATAATTGTAGTTATAGATGCAGAGATGATACTGTAATGACACTAGAGTGGATTTGTTTCTCTTTCTGTTTGATAGCAATAGGGATAGCAATAAAATATTTTTTGCTTTCCTCCCTCGGAGATGATGATGATGATGGGGCGAGATAAGAGTAGAGTAGAATGAAATCAAATCAAGTCGAGAGAAACTTGAGATTCGCCTTCTAATCTCCACTAGTGTAAAAGTAGTGGCAGAGGAAGAGTGTAATCGTGTGATTCGAAGCTAGCTTTTTATAATAATGTATGGTTATGTCTCCAAATTTGTGGGTATCGCAACAAGATTAAGTGGAGGACGTAATCTAATGGTTATGTTATATAAAAGTTCTTCTGTAATTCTCTTCTTCCCTGCTCTGTGTATTAGTATTGTATGATTGTGATTTGATTTGCTTCCCTTACTTTACTGGCTTTGTCTGCTCTCACTGTTACTATTTAGTTGAGTGAGTGTGTCTCTCTATGTCTATCCTCTGCTCAGGTGAGTAGTAGACTACAGCCTAGCCACATACATACAGTACTGTACATAGAATCACTTCATAGAACATAACAACGTGATTTCAGATCCAAACCAAACCAAACCACTTGTACTAGTCCAGATATACAATACTGGTAATGGTACTTTACTATGTATTAGTACCAATGCAAATGCCCGAGGATTGTTGTTGAGGTAAGCTGTAAGTTGTAAGTTTACAATAGTTATAGTTAAGCTAAAGTGTAACATAAGGAAGGTATATCCTTAATAGTACAGGTAGGTAAGTTAACTAAAGAACCCTGTATGAGTTTCAGGTTCAGTTCTACGGATACTAGTTAGTCACTTCAGTTGTGTTCTAGTATTGTAGAGTTGATGTGATGTTAGTTCTTTGTCGACTGCACAGAATTTGCCGAAAAGCTCTCATTTAGTTTTTTGTGCATGCATGTGTGTGTGTATCTACTACTATATAGCATGTGTATTGCATTTTATGTACGTATGTGTACTGTAATGTAGTGTTGTATTGTATTTTGTGATGTAATAATGCAGTGCAGTATACCCCAGACCAGACCAGGCTTAGCTTTACGGAGGCAGCTTTAAGTTAACATTAACAACGTCTCGTATGCATTTGTAGTTGTATTGTACATAGAGTGTAGAGAAAGAGAGCAGTTTATGGTACAGTCGCCAGCTTTAGAAGGAAAGGCACTCGGATAGGGATACGCAAGGCAAGAGTAGAGCGTATGTATAGGTAGGTAGCGTATTTTGCAGTGTGTAGAGTTGGTTTAGGAGGAGAGCCAAAGCAAAGGGGTGGTTAGGCGGTCAAAATGATGGGGTGGCTAAAGAAGTATTGATGTAGGTGTATCAGTCGCAACGCCCATTCCTGCCCCGAAATGTCACGCCCAACAAAAGTAGGCTTCATAAGTATTCTCCTTGGAGTGGGCCAACCGACGAAATATCATGGTCCTGGACCCACCCCACTATCCCAAAGGTGGAGTAGAACACCCACTTGCACACCCATTTCCCCTATTTTTTCCTCTCTTCCTATATCAAATTCATCATGCTCCAACTTCTGTAGAGCTGTC
Source organism: Tomocerus mixtus (assembly GCA_034694165.1). Lineage (NCBI taxonomy): Eukaryota > Metazoa > Arthropoda > Collembola > Entomobryomorpha > Tomoceridae > Tomocerus > Tomocerus mixtus. The sequence goes on along the minus strand of JAQFYC010000977.1, from coordinate 33,859 downwards.
TTGTTCACCTACCCTAAGACGGCCTATTCCTACATAAGCTCCACAGTCCAACTTGAATTTACTACATACAAGTACATACTGCTCCATGCATTACATACAGTGAGAAGCTTACTATGTATTCTACAAGCCACTTGACTCGTCCCCGACGAACGAAAGCAGAGACTTGACTTTGACTTCACTACATACTTCACTACTTCACTCTGACTCTATGCCAAAGCCGAAAGTTGCTTTGTGATCAAACAAGAGTCCTCTAACGATGAAATTTTCCTTTGGAAACTAGCTCAACTTCTATTGTACAGTACACATAGCTAGTTACTAGCTGCCTTAGCACATAGTAGTCAGCTTCAATTCAACTTAAGTCAAAGTCAAGTAGCCACTATGCACTAGCCAGTTCTCTGCTATGCATGTACTATTCCGCAGAAACGTTTAATCCAGTTCAACGCACAGTAAACATGCATATATTTATTCTTATACTGTAGATATGCTCTATTTTATCTGTATTACTGCTTACTTAAACCAAGTTATGCTATGCATGTATTTCTGGGAATATTATGAATATACATAACACATACATACTTCTCTAGCAAAGTTTAACTTTGCACGTAAATCTTTTGCTAAGCCGACACTTCCTTTCGTGAATAGTGGTATGCATATCTTTCTTTACTACCAGTGGGTGCTATGTACCAGCAATAAAGCTATATAACTTCATTTATGCTGCATTTACACGATTAGCTAGTATTTACATACACCTGAATACATTACACTGCTTCTTGTGCATTGTAAAGCCTTTATTCTAACACTCTATGCAGTACACCTTTCATCTAATTTTTATAAACTGCACTACATTACATTACCAATCGTGTGCATAATGTCTAAAGTAATGGGAACTACAATTTACAACACAGAATATGCAAATGCACAAAAATGCTGATATACTTTTCCTCCTTTGTGTGATATGTAGGATATGTTACAGATTTGCACATATGTAATTAGTAATGAAGGAATACATACATGTTCTATTGACATTTATACTTAAAAGATTATCTTTCCATCTTTTCTATCTCTAACTATTGCAAGGATGTATTTTTTGCTTCAAAAAATGTATGAGAGTCAAGGAAACTGCAAACGTATAGATTCTTAACTCTTCGGACACATGTACAGAACATGGTTTTGGTTTAAAAACTACGAAATGCAGAAAGCATGCAACCATATAGTTAAGTACAGCGTATTGTAATGTAGTACTGCAATTGGTTGGGATGTTCTTATAAAGTTCTTGTACATACTGTACTTACATACTGCTTGCTGCACCACGATGCAAGCCAAGCCAAGACAGTCATTATTATTATCATCACTGTAATATACTCTCATAAGTTATATAAGGAAACTCCTTCATGATATTTAATAGCAGTGTGTCTTATCTACGAACTTGAGTATACCATCATCACTATCACTTCATATCACATCACATAACTAACATATCGGCAGTTCAGTTCAGTTACATTACATATTAAGTATAATATTATCCTACATATCATCATTCCATGCATAGCTACCTATATAGCAAGTAGTATACAGATGCATTCCTCCTTAAATCAACCTTCTCATTCTTCTCCACACCATAATTATTATTTTCTAATCAACATGTAATCAAAAGGATGGATTGCTACCTACTACTACCTACCTGTGCCACTTTGTCTCTCCTTACCCCTGCCAATACCGTCTCATTATTTCATTCAATTACAGAGTCCCAGCATAATTTCTGCAGTTGATAACAACCCAGAATGTGATGATATCACATCACATCACATATCACATCAGAAGAGCTTATATCCAAACACTTGAGTGAGTTATGTGTGCAAGAGGGTAATATGTTATGTCAGAATATACACTAAAGATCATATGAGCATCTTTAACTTATCTTTGGCAGCTTTAGCTTATTTTATTAGATTTAGTTGGTTAGGCTGTTCCTTTATGCGTAATGTAACAGCTTTTTTGCACAAAATTGAGATTACTCACGATCTTATTCGTTCCTTGCTCATATTATCCTATAGGTAACATGGTACAACGTTTGTGTTATGTATCTACTGTATTATTACTTTATGCTGTGATGCTAAATTATATTTTACTATACAGATAGAATTCATATGCTTATATTTTACTGAAAATTACAGATATCTTCCTTTTCAGCTGCTTATCTTCATATAGTTGATTTCTGAGGAGACTCAAGATCTACGTATCCATTAGAATCGATTTAAGTATTGGCTCTATCTTAATTTAACGATTTTATTATCACCACAAATCACAGTTGCGAATTCATACATTTAATTCATAATTTGATTGCCTTTATACACAGAGTGTAGTACTATCAAAGCAAACCAGGATGTGTTTTATTGTACCGAAACTACATACACTTATTTTCATTGAGGATTTCTTGGCATGGAATGGCACTCCTCAATGACTGAACTGAAACTGACTCATTCATTTTATTTTGCATTGTGATTTGATTTGGCAATGCGGATACGGAATAAATACATTAATTATGTTACCTACCTACTTGCACTTATATTTTCTGTAAGTATATTGTTCAGATTATTAACACTAATTTTTCCTTTACGTGTTGAACAACTATTCCAGTCCAGTCCAATCCAATCCAGGCAAATCATTTCTAAGCAATAACCCCTAATTTCGGCAATCTGATATGTCATTACGTGTACACTACCTACCACATAAGCAGCTAAACATTAAGTCTCTTATTGAAACGCAAAATAATATCATTACGGAATAAAAGATGCAATCTAGAATCTAATACTAGTAGTAACTAGTACCTAGTATTATTTTTCTTGATTTCAAATTGCTTTCTAAATGTGAAACTGTGTCCAAACCCATGTCGATTCACCGAATTATTTCTTGTTTTGCCTGTGATGCATTAAATTCTGTCCTTGTACACAATTTATCGATGAAAATTGACATTGATATAAGATTTTCTTAGGATTTAATAAGCTGACATGATAATTATATAACCAATTGCTGGTATAATACGTTTGGCGGTAAATCTACCATAACAGAACATGCAATACTCAAAAATAAAAAGCTTAAAAATATCGTCCAATCACAAAATGAAAAAACAAGTCCAACATTCATTTTAGACCCAGTTTAGAATAATAATTTCTATATTGGACTGTAGGGAGGTGGGTACAGTTGGTTTGTGAGCATTGAATTTTTACCTTTAACTTAAATATTTCCTTCTTTAAATAGCTTAAAATGAGTTTACATTCCCTCAAATTATGTCTTGTTTTGTACAAAGTAAAATACAACAGCAAAATATTAGACAAAATTATAGTAACTTACTAATAGTGCCTATTATGTATTTTTATTAGTTAAAACATGGATAGTAATCACATAGGAGTTTAATAGTAAATACAGCGTAGTAGGTTGTGGACATGAATATGAATATTATGACGATTGTTTGGCTGAGATGACCCTTTTACTCTAACTCAACAGTGGGCAGTTAACTACCCCCATCATCCTGCCTCTACATACATAGGGCGGCAGTAGTCATTTACTATTAATGTTGTAAATTGTGAGGTAAACTTTTCATATGGACTACCCGAATCCAGATTTTATCTGTCTCACTCAATTTATTCATTCCCATTTCACCTAAATAATGCACCAGAAAACCTTCTTTAATGTAAACTGTATTTCTTATTGCAACTTTAATTTTTTATGCAGACTATGTACCTACATACTTTCCACAGTACTTAAATTTAGTCTACATTCATACATCTATTAGTATCTTTGTTACGTATTATAAATACAGTAATAGCCGTTTGCTGGACCTTTCCAACTCAAACAGAAAAAATAGAGAGAATTAATTCACTTAAACATGTGGAGTTAAATTATTTTATTATTTTAATATTACAAGTGTATACCTAGGTATAATTAATTATCTACCTATTATTTGACGCATGTAAATACATTACTACTGTGTTTGATGTTAGTGCTACGAATGCTACAATCAAAGTATGTAATAATGCTAAATATATTTAATATGCTTATATAAAGAGGGGAAAAGAACCCATTTTATGTTTAATATTCCTAAAATTTACATTTTCCGCAAAGAAATGTTATCTTTGTTACATCCTGACTTAGCAGTCAGTTCTGTGTACATGAAAACTTGCTTGGTTTGGTTAAAGAGAAACAATTAAGATTATTATATTTACCCACATACTGTATTGGAGAGTACAGAAGTTCATAATTTCATAATATGATGTTCAGATCGTTAAACTTTAACTTTATGGCATGGCAATTGCAAACGAAGGCTGTAACTGATAACTGCTTAGGTAATGTAGAGACAGTAGGCACTAACAATAAGTACGTATGAAGTAATCGTAAGAAGATTTTTTATTTGATAAAAACTAAGTTTCCCATAAACTTGTCCTACACGCCAGGGTCAGTCCTTCCCTTCTAAATATAAATCAACAAATTGTACAATGAATGAATGAATGGATTTTCATTTTCATTTATGTATCTATGTACTTGCTATATCTAAGGTACTAACAAATAGTAACTATGTAATATGTCTATGTACCTAGTTTTTTAGGTCGTAGGTAAAACAAACTCAAGAAAGGTGGGAAAAGTTGACGTCCGTTTTGAATAAAGTATCAACCTTGTCAACATTAGTTTTTCCTTTAGCTTTACCCACTACTTGTTAGTTTTTATCTGCAGGGAAATGTCATTCCTTTATATAATAAACTAAAATAATTTTTCCAGTTTATAAATTCATGGAAATTAATTCAATATTTTGACTTTGACTTGATATTCTTTTGTTAAGGTACCTAGGCTTTGTTTAAGCAAAATACTATAGTATGTGTAAGTTTCCATTTAGAAGTATGTACCTAACAAACAAAACTAAATTAACGGGCAGTCAACATTATTCATTCACTACAAAACAGAAAAGAGTCAGCCTTTTGTTTGCATTAATAAAATTTATACAAGAGAATTAGACAATCTTATACACACATTTAAATAATATTACTTTCATAGTACGTAGTAGCTCGACTGGGATTTTGTGCTAATAATTTACAGACATGAACTCTACTTTACCACTTACTGTATATCAATATGCTGCAAATTGTAACCAGAGCAATAATTTTCATGCATGTGTATTAATGCATAGATATATTGTACATACTTACGTTAAAAGAACTTAAAACGATGCTACACGTACTTTACACAACATTATAAAAAATATCCAGCTTAAGTACGTGCAAAAGATTTTTAGTATAGCTCAGGAAATGTATACTCGCCCTGTCTACGTTCTATATTTTTCATTAAAAAATTTTAAGTAGTGAAGGCAGTTTATTTTATTTATTGTGTCCATTTCCGATGGTAAGGTGATGCCCATTTAAAACGTTAATGACAGAGGGCAGTGGTAAAGCTAGTAATTAACTAGCTGACTAATTGATATCACAGGTCATATAGTTAGTATACACAGAAATAACGGCAACGTGTTTGATTTGATACTAGCAGTTTATTAAAAAAGAAATTGCTAATTGGGTAGGATGTAGGATCGACATAATATAGTGTTTCAAGCACAGGTGGTGATGTAGTTAAGTCGTTCATATTTATAAGGATATAATATTAATGCAGAACTATACAGAACAGGTACATACAGTAGATAAAGAAGTACCTACATTGTAAATGTTGCTAAATAATAGGGACTTACTGCTAACAATAAGTACGTGTATATAGTCGAAATAATAGATGTACCATACCTACCAACCAGCCTACCATATACCCAGTAGAGTATTTCGTGTAAATAATAAATTCTAATAGTTCATAAAGTGAATTAAATGTAAAGGACGGAATTATATAATTGGTGGTAATTAAAGACTCGTAGATAATTAAGATCTTCTGACAAGATGAGAGCGGAAAAGAAAGAAATTGCTTTTCTGTTTGCAAACCAAACCAAACCACAACTACAGCCAAGCTGCATTCTACACACAGTATTAGATACACCCAGAGTCAAGCAAAGTCAATTTAGTTAAGTCAGCATTACAAACACACTATCAACTCTAATAGCAGACTACCTCCTGCACAAATACAATGTAAAGTGATTTGCAAATTGAGATGTATCCCATTCTACAGACAGTTCAGCTCAGTTCACTTTAGTTTAGTTGCTTATTAGCTTTCCTTCTCCTACATTCATATTCATACATTTGCCAACGAAACTTCTATGCTTTTTCTTCCTGGCACGAAATCCTATGGGAGCAACGACTAAATGCTACACAGCAACACTGTCTGTGGGCTGCTCAAGTCAACCATCATAGTTATCCGTACAAACATTAATATTAATCGTAATAATATGTTTAATAACTAGCTATTTCTCTTAAGTATTTAAAGTAAACAATTAAACAACTGAGAATCGAATATATTTTATTATCTCTAATTATTGCTTAGTACTACCTTATATGTATACTGGAAACAGGTCCATGTTGACTTTTGCAACAATATTTACTTGTTGAAAGACATAACAGGTAATAAAATGGAATAAAACTTATTACAAATAAGTAAATATATGATTAAGGAAATTATGGCTTTAGAGTTGCTGTCAATGACATGGAATTGTAAATCAGTTAAGTTTACTGTACATAACTGCGATGCGAGCTTGTGTACGTTTAGTCATTCATTATTATTAAAACTGCTAAATGGGCGAGAAAGCACAATTAGACACAAATACATATAAATGTGTTCCAATTGTATTACAGTTACCGTTCACATACGTATTATACAGTTCAATCAAAATTCTAATATTTGCTAACCATAAAGGAGTGTAAATGAATAAAATGAGTATGAAATGTATGAAAATATGAACATCAATAATTATTTTTAGGCGACATTAGCAAATTCTCGTGTTGCGAAAACAAATTAGTTTCAATAATACAATTACAGATCTCTGGCTCAAGCGTTATATCAAAAATTTGGTGCTGACTTCGGTACATGCAGAATAAAATATCTATGACGGATTAAATTGGCCCATTATTACGTTTGTCTATTTGCCCAAGCTTTGGAATGCGAAATGAACTAAAGCGTTAAATTTGGTTGCGTTACGTGCAAAGTTGTAAAGGGCCGGCGTATGTGTACAAAGTAAGTATTAGGTATTAGGGAGACAAAGGTTTAGTTTGCATTGCACTTTGTCGCTGTTCTTTCACTCTCAGAGGAGGTAATCGACACCAGGGCTAAATGATTAGGTTCAGTGTGATCTAATTGTTGAAATTACAGTGTGATGGTTTTTATTAGTGTATCTAGAAGGGATTATTATTGTTATTAGGAACTCTGGGATAGATATTGAATGAACACAATTGCTACATTGAACTATGTACTTATATCTGAAAATAGGTAGTCTTCTATAGGAGTTAAGTGTACATTAATCCATTGTGATCATTTTTAGACCACGCCCGCTCCAGCTCGAAATTTCCATTGGATTTGATTTTTCTCTTTCTATAACTACATACATCCATACATGCTTTATTGTTCACTTCACCTTCTCTGTTATTTATTATGTACCTACTACTACTGCCTACTCAACTATGTTTCAAACAATGTAATGCATTATAATATATTACATCATAATGCTATTAACCCTTTATGATCGAACCATGCCATAATATTCCATACCAAGCCAAGCCAAGCCAGGTCATAGAATCTAATTCAATTCTGGATTACTTACTTAGGATAGGACGAGAGTTAATATATTTTTTATTTTCATTTTTCGTAAAGAGTAATAAGAATTTCACTGTTATCCTTACAAACTATATTACAAAATCTTTTCTCCTGGAGAACAGAATTGTGCACAGTCCAGAATTCAATTCCTTACACTCTGTACATTACACTAACACATCATCTGAAGAAATAAACCAAAGCACACAGTCCTTTTCTTCTCTTGTTCGTCTATTCTATTCTTTCTATCCATGATTTTTTCGTCCTTAATAGAGAGTGTGAATCATTTTTGATATAATGAATTTTGGTCACGCACACAACCCCATTCGTTCATCTTGATTTGAGACGACGGCATCCACCATGCTGGATAAATCATGGGCGAATGAACAGACCGGAACGAATGAACCGAGCTGTGTTATGTATGTGTACAATCTATATGTACATTATGTATGTATCTTTAATCCAAGTTATTATTATATTAATATATGTAGTTGTATGTATGTAGTAGTTACATATACGTACATGAACTTTGTTCAGTCAGGTAGAGAATATTATGTGCATTCGTGTAGGTATTCATATTCATATTCTCACCTCAAATACAGAACTAATACTAATAGCTAAATATATACAGTACTTGGGCACCTACTACCAATATCAACTGTCTATTATCTTATAATGTTAATCCATAACATTATCTTGCTCATATGACTAGGAAAACTAAACCAAACCGCGTATGCATCCACTCGACAGATGAAAATACATTATCGGTGCATTATTTTCATGTGTGAGTATTTTACAATCAACTTTTTATAAATCTATCATCTCTGAGCAGAACTTGTAGATATTTATGTACCAAACCAAAGCAAACCAGCTTCACATGGTGCACTATTTATCTGTATAAAGTAGCTAACGTTTGTGTTAGTGTATGTACATATGTAAGCTACTTATATGTTCCGCTGCTGGAATATTTTTAAATTTTTTCTATCAATAATCAGTATTGAACTTTATATTAGCAATAAGGCGATTGAAACAGGAATGCTGCTCCTTTATTCTTGAATGTCAGAAGAAACCGAAATTTAAATTTACCTACCTGATATTCATGAACAATGAGTTTGTAATAGTAGCAACAACTTTTTTCGAAGATCTTTAGTAAGTAGATACATGTATAGCTATACTTACCCTATAGGGTTCTGTATATGTATCAAAATTACCTAAGCAGTAGGCAGCTATTTATAAATTTTATCCTAAATGATTTCTACAATAGTTTGAGGATTGAAAAAATATATGGTAAGCTACATACTTATAGTATAGTACCATAACGTAAACTTTAAATGCCTACCTGAGCAATCAAATAGTAGTTTTTTAATAAGTATTGCACGAGTTGAGGTTATTAAAAAGAATATTTTAAGTAGGATTCGTTTCTCCAATGAAGCAGAAGATCTCACTTGAAATTTCTTCTCGTAGGTATTTTGTTGTAGTATCTTTTACATCTCTTACTACTTACTCATTGGTTTATAATTGTTAGTACATCATGTACTACTTGCATATAAGATATCTATATCCTACCTACCTACTAGGTAATGGTAATGGTACATATGTGAGCGAGACACTCCATTCTCGTCTCTCGACAGACTAAAGAAAAGAATGCCAGCAAGTAATAAGTAATTATTCTTAATGTTATTATAATAAATGATAAAATCGTGCATAGACGATCATATATTATACGCTGAGGCTATTTAGCCTTTAAAACACATCATGGACGTTGCTTACGATTAGGAAGAGATGAAGTTGGCTTAGCTTTGGCTTTGACTGCGTGCTAAGCTTACGCTTACCTTAGAAGTGAATGAAGCCAAAGTCATACCAAGTTCTGCAGGCTAATAAGTTATGGACGCGGAACAGTTATGGAAATGGATAGATGTTATTCTTCAAGTTGACAAAACAAATGTGTCTGCGTCAAGAAAAACCCGTAAAACCTGACCATTTGAGAAATACTAATGCTGAGCACTCATTTGAGATTCAAGTGGGTGGTTCTCTGAGATAGAGTAGATTCTTAGATCAAGAGACTATACATTCTACATACTCACTAGCAGCATCCATTTACCATTTACTCAATCCAATGCTCTGACAATAAGAATAAACTTAAAAGATGTGAGCTTATCTGTTTTGTTGGTGTTCTAGCACTCGCATAGACACCAACATCACAAGAGACGAGGAGATAAAACACCAAAACTAGCTAACAGTCAAATACATCACAAAACAGATGCATATTACCTGCGTACTCTTTTTAAACTCTAAGTAACTACATCCAGCTAACAATAAATACCTAATACTGCAAGACTGCAATGCATATAGAAGTAATCAGTCCATATGCATATGTACAATACTCTCATCCAAATCTAGGTACTTACTTGTGTACACTAGATAGAATGAGAGAGAAAACGAGCCTTCGTTTAAGGATATGATATGGACATAGAGATAGGTAGTAGTGGTATCATACTAGTCTTATTATTTAAATTCAGTCCAACCAAACGAAACGTAACCTATAATTATAAGTTTGTAAATCAAAAAAATTATATTTCTTGAAACCCGCCCCCATATAGTGCGGCAAGACAAAACAAAAGTTTCTCTTTGGTTTCCTTAGACATCTCTGGCTCTGGCCCTCTCCAACTCCGTATAGACATCAATATTTTACCCTCATCTTGATGAGATGCAGTAATGCAGCGCAATGCGAGTAATACTTACGAAAAGAGATACTACAAGTACATCCTTATACCTTCCTTTTCGTAGGTCTCGAAAAGGGATTTTCTCAGAATCTAAAAGATGAGAAAGATCGTAGAGAAGAAATTTAAGGATCAACAAAGGGATCATATCATGAACAGAACACCTAAATACTCAAGAACAAGCACATAGTCAAGTGACTATGTAATCTAATCTTTTGTTTCAACATTCAAGTGGAAATTTTAATAAAACTTCATATTCTATGCAAATCTACATTTCCTTAGGTACCACATAAATTCTAATCTAAGGCTCTTTATTCTTTACGCTAAATCAACTTTACTGATTTGGGCATTCGAATTCAACCTTGTACTTGCACTGTAGTTACTTCATTGTTGTCCTTATTCTTAAGTAAACCGAAATTTTTCGAAGGTACTTTTACTGAAGGTTAGTTAGTGTAGGCTTAAGTATTTATTTTTCAAACCGACATCTGTATATACTAATACGAGAAGTAAGAGTGTACATTTATATGCACGCTGCAAGATCAACATTAGGTATACAGTTTTTCCTTTGTTTTTTTCATGGAGATTTGGGTAAGCAGAAGAATAAAAAACACCTAAATGTAGTCCCTGTGTGTGCGAGCCTAAGAATAAATGGAACCCGCCTCGCTGATGAGGTTAAGTCTCTAATGAACTGTAATATTCCAAATAAGATCATCATTCCTGATTACTCTCAGCTCATTTTTCATTCTTTCACATCTTTTATTTGTAGCATTTCTCAGCGCGCCTAAATCAGGAAACTTGTTTATCTCATGTGGGCAGTTCTATTTTTGGATAAAAAACACTAAATTCTATTTCTGCTGACAAGAATTACAGAAAGCTTGAAAATATTTGAAACCTGTCTCAAAATGAAAATCTTCCTTATTACAAATAATGCCTTTGTTCACTCCCTTTCTACATACAGCTAAAACAATTAAAACAAATTGCCATTTTGGAATAATTAAGCAAACCACCTTAGCAGCAGCTATGCTATATCATAAACGCTATACAACAATAAGTTAGGAAGTCGCATTAGCATTTTATGGCATTTGTCATGATTTAAAATTAAAATATACATAACTAAGAAAGATAATATTAAAGTAGAATCATTAAAATCCTTTATTTATTTACCTACAGAGAAGGAGCGATCGTGTAGGAAAGCATTTGTTTCATAACATCTATGTAAGATGGACTAGCAATGAGGCTTCTTAAATACTACACGTTAATACGAAAGGTATGGTACAGTACACACCGTAGTAAAGATCAAAGAATTTAACTTTAACACTCACACAAGCTGCCTTTCAACTTTGGTTTGGTTTGTTATAGTGATTTGGCTGATCGTGTGTGCCTAATGGAACTCCGCCTGAAAGTCACCTCCTGCTGAGAGGTCGCGCTCACTATCAGTGAAAAACAATCAAAACGTCAATTTCCATTATACACCTTTCATCTTCATATTTTCATGAACCTTCTTTATTTGTCTGTTCAAACATAAGGAAATTCTCATACTCTTCCCTAAGCATATTACATGAATACTATTACATAATGACGAGCTTCTGAATTTTTGCTTTATTAGTTAACCCAACTAGAATAAAAATTTGATTTTGCATGCCCTCATTCACTTAACTACAATTAATATTAAAGGATTTTGCATTACCAATTACATAATGCTGTATACAAACGCACTGTTAGGCATAACACCTGATTATCTTCTGATTAATATTAATATGAAGTGCTCTAAATAAAACTACTTGGCAACATTATATTATCTTCTTGCCGAAATAAATGGGCTTAACTTTTTCATACTTATAGTAATAATTAATATTCTAATTCGTAGTATGATTATTGTAGTGCACAATAGTCAATTCTTACAGAGCTGCAGTATTTGTCTATATTGCATAAAAGCTAAAGTGCTATTTAAGTGCTACCGCTATTATATCGTGCACATTGCATAATATAATAATTTGCCATGTTACGGATAAATGAATACAATGAAGTGTGAAGTTATTACTAGTCAAACCCTATGCCTTACCTTCCTTACCTTAGCCTACCTTGCCTTGTCATGTTTTGTTTGTCTAATTGTCTTTAGGTTTCATTATCAGTTCAGTTCAGCTGCTAGTTCAATTAGCATTTTAAAGTTTTACTAATATACGAGTAGGTGTATTTGTTCTGTATAATTTGTCTTATTATTTCGGTATTCTTACTTACTTAGTGTGCTTCGTTTGTATGTTGTATGTCATTATTGGAGCTAAAGAGGCTTGCTACTTACTTACTTTGCAACAGCGATAAGACAATACACGAAAGAATGAGGGATAATTGCATTTAAAAATTTAACAATGAAGTGCACGCATAATGTCAGATATGTCAGAGCAAAAGGCAACCTACTACATAGGCACTAAAGACGTACATATGCAATATGCAGCTGCTTACTCTACTGTCTTCCTTACCTTACCTTTCCTTACATTCTTCATTACCTATGTATGTAGTAAGGTAAAGGTAATACTAATGTAAATGTAATTGTATTGTTTTCAGTTTTAGGTAGTCATTTACTGCACTCCCTGGCCTGGCCCTGCATTCACGTCAGTGTACTGTATACAGTAGTGCACTCACTCAAAATTAACGTATTAACGTAAGCGTACTTAACATGAATCTTATTGTAGCATGTTGCATAGGAAAAGGTACACCTAATGTACATTATATTACAGTACAGTAAGCAAACTAATGGACACCGTCAGTCGAAAAGTAAAAGGAGTTCCCCTAATAACTTGTAAGCAGATTATAGAGGTGTGACCTGTCTAATCAAATTACCTGTCTGCCTATTCTTTGCTATGCACACCGACTTATGATTTGCAAAGCATACAATAGTTACCACTTACAAATAGTTAGCAAATAGATTTTTTAGCCACCTTATCTGATGAAAATGAGAGACAATTGGATTTTGGCAACACCATTCCACTCAACTCCTTTCTCTCTAAACCTTTACTTTAACAATAACAATAAGTACGTGCAGCTAAAGAAAGGATCAATTCAAATTCGAACTCAACTCTACCTACTAATATGTAACAATAAGTATCAGTAATATTTAAGTGCCCAGCTTTGGTATATACACAATTATAATGAAACTATACTTACAGATATTTAATTAGTGTACTCAGTTTGGGCAATTAACAAAGTATACACCTAACCTAGTTGTAGCAACTCTCGTTTATTTAGAATAATGTTTTCGATTTAGCTGTTTTAATTGAGCTGATCATGTTGGAAGGAATCTATACAAGAGTTATGAAATTTTTGGGCATGTTAACCAAAAAATATTCTCCACAATTCCATTTACTAATATAATATAAAGTAAATGATAACATAATTATGTCTAAGTAGGTTTGATGATCGTTCACTTCAATATGCATACTGTGTTTATTAAAAGAATAACACAAAATAGAAATCTATAATTGTTATGTCTTAACGAGTTTTAAAAAAGTTGTTTCTGTTTCTGTCTACATTGGATTTTTATTCCTTATCTTCAATGAAACTTTACCGAACAGCAAAAATGAAATTCTTGCATCTTTTAACACTTAACTTTGTATAATAGTGTTTAAGTGTTTTAATGTGCTTATCTGTTTCTATTAAATCTTTTTTTTACTTTTATGAGTACTGTACACACATGCACCTTACTAAATATTCATATAAACTCCACTTCATTGCTAGTCCGTCTCACAATCAAATAACAAATAGTGAAAGTGAAGTAACCTATCCGTTAAACAATTACAATAGTATTAATCCATTTGTTCTATTAAGCAACATAATATATTTAATAATAGTACCAAACCAAGTCATATTGTGTGCAAAGAGAACAGTCTCGCATGACCACATAATATAATATGCACCAACCTATAAAGAAACGCATGTACCTTCTGAATGTAAGCATTATATTATAACCATCTTTAAAAATGAGAAAATTATGGAAATTCTGACGTTCTGCAAAAAGGAATTGTCAATATTTCACCTGGATGAAACGACTGAACTGAATCCCATTACATTTCATTTACTTATCCTTATTTTTTCTTTACAGCTCGTCGATATAATTCTTAACCATATACAGCTGTAATTTGTGCATTATTTTATTCATCCGCCCTTGGATAAGACTAAAGAGGCATCTGTCAAATGACTTGTCCCATAAATATGGGCGATGAGTATATAGACATATGAAATAAACAAATCTTCCTACATGTTTCGTGGAAAGGAAAGCTCGTAACTTTTCTAGTTTTCTACAGGTGATAACTTATACTTTAGAGTTAGAATGGATTTTGTATAGATTTTGAATTTTTAAAGCTGTACAGCTTAACTCGATTAACATTTGAGGCCGATTTAACAGTACAAATATATTTTCTGGGAAAAGGCTAAAATAATTCAAATTACTTCAGAAATTTTTCGCTAAAATTTTTTTCGTGCTACTTAATTCCCTGCGTTCATTCAAAGCGGCATCTTCCACAAATATAGGAATACATCAGAATTAATCAATGTTAATTACAGCTTACAAATGGTAAATACTTGCCTAATCCTAAGTTGAATTGAAAATTGGCATAGTGGTTTTATCCTGGCCTGGTTAAAGTGTTGGCTAACTGGACTGGAAAAGTATAGCAATTTACTTAAGTAATCCGGCCGGATACCCAACACTATGCAACACTAACACACAATTCATGTCATGTAATAACTAATAACGTATATGCAAATTTCCGTCGGATTATAAAAGCAGATAGAGACCGAGAGCATAATATTTCATAAAGGATTTATTTGCTAACTCGATAAGAAGTTGAGTTGAGCGAGGAAGAGAACAGGACAACATCATAAATTGAAACTCGTGTCAAATTAGCTTAGACAATCTGCTAGTCAACCATAATAGGTACCAGAGTAAAGCTAAGCAAACCAGTGCAGTGTAGGTTGTAGGCACATTTGTGCGTAGAAGAATATTATATTTGATGCAAATAATTCTCCCAGTACAATACTAATGTGATAAATAAGCATTTAGTAAAGTAACAAACAGGCCATACTACTACAGTATGCATATATAAGATGCACCAAATCTGCTAGGGCAATAAAATACGTTATGAGTCATGAGCGTATATTCTACGAGTGTACTGAAATGCCTATGTGGGCGGCCACATCACAAGTAGAAGCATATTCTGGATTTCATCTTACCACATCTGCTACAACTACATACATATAAATACCATTAATAGCTAGCCAATCCAGTTAACTCCTTTGGACTTTGGATAACCAACTATAATTCTAAGCGAGTTTCTGAAGACAAGGATAGAGATCACTTTAATTACAATCTTACCTATGGCTAAACAATATTTTAACTAATCCAATTGTATCATATCATACAAAACGCATCCAATCCAAAACTATTATCTTTATGTACTGTGGTGCAATCCATTTGTATACTACTGCACTTTTCCACGTTTCATATTAAGACAGCTTCGGAATATTCCATGTTTTATATTGAGATACTTCTGGGTTGTCCCCATTATCTCACATTTACATTAGCTATTAACTGTCATTTGGACCACAGCCGGCGCATCTGTAGATGTAGAAATAATTAAACTGGTGAAAATGATTTCATGAAAAATGTCGCAAAACTATGTAATAATAACTAAAATAATAAAACGCCCCAGAGTTGAGATGAGAGTCAGAGTTATTGAAAGTAGATCGCATCGTTTTTTATTCCTGCTCATAGATATTTAGTTGAGGAATATGGGATTACCTGGTGTTATACTGCTTTGTATATGTTTGCCTTTACCAAACCCAGTCAAATCTACTAACTAGCGAGTAAAGAATACTGCAATGATTTACGAACTATTGTTTCAGGACAGAGATTCAGAACTGATAGGGAGCTTATCTTCTAACGCTAACCTGGTTTGGTTTGGTTTTTAGATTCCCCTCATTTGAATTGGTGCAATATAAAATCCATAATAGGAATAAACAAAATCAGATGCGGGAACAGATGGAGATGGAATGTGATGTTTTATCGATACGGATGAATGGATTGCGGTTAGCTCTGTTTTTCTGCCTTCCTTTATCTATGCAACTTTACATATTGTATCTATTAACAATATACAGATACAACAAGATGGTTTGTTATTGTGGTTACGGGGTTCTTCGCGTATATCAGTACATATCAATGTTATATCTATATCTGTATGAATAGGTTACGTTACTTAATGTGTTGTTTTGTTACGTGCTTTTGTTAAGTACTACTACTTGACTACTTTGCGAAGCATGTCAGTAGTACCTCATAAAAGTAGTATAGCATTTACTAGAAGATGAAAGGCGGTTCCCCTTTTGCCACTTTATATACAACTAGTAAATATCTACTCTGCACTACTCTACATATATTATTACCATTACTCACAGCATCTTATGCTTAGTTAAGCTGCTTTAGAATTTTAAATACAATAATATCTAATCTACATTGCTATTACACTTATTGTCTGACAATAGCTATTAAGACTATTGATATATAGATATAGTGCAGATACTATTTATCATGTAAATATACTGATTTCACTGATATTAAGTATATCAGTGTGGGTGTAGGTACGTAGAGATATCTATACTTACACAGTAAAAATATTTAAAGTAGCTCAGGGAGTATTTACTATGTAGAGTAGCTATACCTACGCCTACAACTACTACAACCTACTCGAATTATCGTTATCGTTAGTGAATAGTGAATAGAAGGGAATAATAGTCTCTTTATGTATAAAATGGTTGAATGAGGATGAAGGGGAAATGAATAATGATACATTTTGAGGTTAAGTTAAATAAGAGAAGTGTAGTATTCTGGTTTGGTTTGGTCTTTGCTTTCTGGTGAGCTTATTGACTGTCCTCTACTGTACTGCATTGCATTGGAGTGAATGAGCCGGAGCTGACAGTGATGTTGATGCGAGTGAAGACAAGCGAGATGCAATGAGATGAGATGCGATAGCAAATGTGTCGACTGTCTCTCAATAGAATCTAAATTCTAAATGCTATTCACTCACACAAACAGTTGCACAGCTCCTCGGTATAATTTTCTTGATCCAATGAATAAACACAAAATGACTAATCAATTAGATGGCAATTGCCGAGCACAATATCAGCCTAATTTGACTGTTCTGTTTTGTTCTCTTGAATTCATGCAACGTGCTCCGCAATCTATTTACTCCATTCATTCTAATATTCATATACCTATGCAGAATACCATTTAGTATGCTGTTATCTCATCTAAAGTATAGTTACATAGTGTGTTCAAGTAAAAGAGTATGGTATTAGCATGATGTACTTATGTAGTATTTTGCCCTGGTCTTGTATGTGCTATCTGTATTAGGTTGCTACTATTAGTATATGTAGTTTGTACATTGAGATTTGGATATTCTTTAGTGTACTCTCCCCACGGCACTTTCCGCGATACAATTAACCTCATGCTGTGAGAGTAGAGAATTCAACGAACCTCAACTCTCTGTCTATATAATTTCATGCAAATTAGGCCTTTACGATGTACATAAATACATAAATGACTAGGGAGAGGAAAGTTAGTGCTAAGTAGCTATATTAAAATACCTATAAGAGACCTACACCACGGAGTCTAACGAACTATAAGTAAACAAAAGATGAGATCAAATGCTCAGTATCATACTACACGGACTGACTTTATTTAGCTAAATCTAGTGATTTGAGCATTGAAGAAGAGCACGAGGCGAACCCAATAATTGATTTACATAATAGTATTCCTATTCACTCAATCTACTGTGCGCTTTGTATATAGAGAAGGAGAACCATAATTACTTACACATTCCCTATAGTCCATACACATATAAAAGTTGTGTAGGCTGTTCCAGGAAATCGTGAAATTGACCTAGACTTTACTTTCTGTTAATATTTAGCATATCATCAGATTCCTTTGCTATACTTATATAATTCCTACATTCTTGTGAGTATCTAATTGTATGTAATGTACTACGACCTTTAGATTAGGAATGAAAGAGCTTGATAAATTGTGATGAATACACTTTTGCATGAGTAGAGATGCGAGTTTATAGTTTGATTATATGTAAATTAACCAAGCTTTCAATAGGCATCATCATCATTATCATCCTGGGAGTCAAAACGAAAGCTAATTGAAAAGTACCGGTTTAGTCGTGCGAAATTGGCTTCCAAGGATTTTCTTATTTGATATCCTGACCACTAATTGAATCTCCCTGCCTTTTTACATTTATTAGTCGTGTGGGACGTAATTGATTTGATTAAAGAAGGTAAACCAAAGGCAAACTCAAACCATACCGTAAAACTATGAAATTAAAACATAAACCATGGCTTTAGGTATTCTGTGATTCTGCCAAGAATTTCATTCATCAATAAATATTTCGCCAAGTTTTGTTTTATAACTATTAGCACATTATGCGAATTACTGGGAAGCGCATGGTTATATTATTTATGTTCATTAATATTAATATTTATAAAAGACAATATTTTTCCACTTTAATAGTTAAGTCAACTTCTTACGAAGAAATGTGATAAGTATGTAATTAGATTTAAATATTATTGCATTACTAAATAAATTTCGCTTTTGAAATATTACACAGGTAAATCAGAACAACAAAACGTATTCTACCTTCAAATTGTAGTAATAACATTAACAAATATTTAGTAAGTACATATTTACATGTACAAACATTAGATAACATTATAGCTATCAACATAACTACATAACAGAAGTACAGAGAGGCAACATG
Organism: Tomocerus mixtus; assembly: GCA_034694165.1. Classification (NCBI taxonomy): domain Eukaryota; kingdom Metazoa; phylum Arthropoda; class Collembola; order Entomobryomorpha; family Tomoceridae; genus Tomocerus; species Tomocerus mixtus. The sequence continues at coordinate 14,619 of JAQFYC010000977.1, read as the reverse complement.
GAAGAAATAGAAAGATAGAGAATAGCATCAGGTTGATTTAAGTAGTTGCTAGTACTTAAGTAGGTACTATTTATGAATCCAAAGTAGGCGTATTCGATTCATATTTACATTTTTATCGTTGCAAAGGAAGGCAATGACACAATAGACTAAAGAGCCAGAAAAAACAACTCAAGTGCACTGCAATAGAATTGTGCTTTGTAAATGTTTTCTACTGCAGTGTTGAACAATGATCCAAAGTACCTATTCTTCCTAGCGGGATAAAATTGTGCTAATTACGAGTTACTTTGGTTATTATCAATAAGGTAATTCAGCAATTCACACGTAACATGAGTACAATCGAATAAATATGTCATTGTGTTTTAGACGGAGAACGTATGGCTTGTCTTCTCTTGGCTTCTACATTTCTTTACATTTACTTACATGTCTATATACCAGACTAAGGTCTCCAGCATATGTATTCTTGTAAATAACAATTGCTTACTTATCTACGAAGCTTTAAAAGTTCATCCTGAATCGCATACCGACATCTTCTCTCTCCTCTGTACAAAAAGGTAATCAGACAACATACATACACACGTACATACAGAAAGATAATAAATAAATAGGAAGCGATGTCTTTGGCTTTGGCTTTAGCTCCTATTGTCCACTTTCGTCATAGTCATAAAGAAAATCAAGAATTCCTATTGAGCTTACTACCTATTGGCATATCATTTTTTACATTATACAAAGAACACAATGAAACTTAAGCTTTGGAGTCAATTTGATTGAAATCAGTATTAAATGTAGCTGCTAGTTTGGTTCCTTGGTTGGATAAAAGTGAGCAGAACAAAACAGTTAACAAATATATAAGCTACTGAACCTTTGAGATGAGATAAAAAAAATAAGACAGAAGCATAATGTACCCAACCAACTAACATCACATGCTACTCGACTGAAAGACAAGAAAACAACACACCTTAAGAAAAACCGAAACTTATGTGGTTCCTTTATATCATTGTTTCTTATATGTTTCATCTTGGTTTGCGTTTTTGGTGTCTATAGATGTAACACAATGACAAGAGGATTCTCAAACATCCGAGGCAATTGTAAATATATAGAGTGTAACATTTTGTATGTACAGATATGTATGAAATAATATTTCTTTACAGAAGGTACAATACCTACAAACACAAGTAAGTAATAAGTATAACAATTTGTTATATGAAGAAGCCAAACATCCAATGCAGTTGCATTTCATTGCAATTACATAATATATTAATGTTGTACGTTGGTATATGGTACTTAGGTTAATGTTAAGCATTTTCTTATTACATCGAATTGCATTATATGGTACTGTATGATATGTATTGCATAGAGATGGATAATATAGAGAACAGAGACAGAAGTAACAAAACAGAAGAACCGTCAGTGTCTGACGGACTGAGTGAGCTTAGTCTCCATCATCATCAGTTTGTCTGACTGTGTCTATGTATATGTCTCCATGTAAAAAGTGATGCCTGGGAGGAATAACGAAACATTTTTTGTGCCTTGCGGTTATTAGTCCTCATTTCTATTGTGGGGAAAAACTCGTGATGGACAATTACCTATTTTGTAAAATGACTTGGAAAATTTTCATTTCACTCGTGGATGGATCCGTACACAGAATACAAAACCTAATATACTTAATTTAACATGTTTCTATGTACTATGTACATAAAGCACATAGAAAATGCCAATAGACCTACTCAACACAACACAAGGAGCGGTCCTAGTACAGAACACAACACAAGGGAATAAGCTAACAATGAACTACACGCATGTGAATGCCAAGTGTACATAAAGTAGCATTACCGTACGATACATTACGACTTACTTCAATTGAATAATACAATAATAAACACAATTGAATAACTTCAAACCGAATTTACACATATTGCACCAACCAACCCAACCAATAAGTGTTATTGAAGCTTAAACGCACAACTGTACATAAGAAATTAAATAGAAGACCCTAATTGCATGAATACCTGCACATTATAGCATTTTTGTCACACTAAAATAATTCATCTGTGATCCTCCCCTATACATAAAATCACAAAAATAAATTTTCTTAATACTGCTATCTTTACAGCAAATCTCCTACTTTTACATTTATTTCATTGTTGATAGGGTTTGGCCGTGTGCCTGTAGAAAAATGTACTGCTTGGTAAATTTCTGCGTAATACAATACTACATAACCATAATTAGGTAGTCTGTTTTTGATTATTGCTCGAAGTGTCTAGGAAATATTGTCTCCGCGTGTGGTATGTTATGTATGTGGAGCCTGATAAATTTTGTGAATAAATAATACCGTCTCGACTTATGTTTTCTCATTTATGACATTTTATTCTAGTATGTCTCCGTCTACGAGTCATTGTCGCTGTATATATGTCAGTTTGATTAGGTAGTGATATGTATTTAAGGAAAATATAGATATTAACTCAATAGAGACAGAATAACCTATATTTAGTATATTTTGGCACTTGTGCAATGTAACATTTAACAGATTTATCAATTATTCTTTGTAAATTGTACATACATGGGTACACTACACACAGTCCTTATATAACCCATCTACTTAGTCAACTTAAGCCTGCTTCTATTCCCACAAGTGTTATGTTAATACATTATTAGGTTCTATCTTCTATCCTTATGTAAGTTGTTACGTTTGAATTGCGTGTGAATGTCTATCAAATTCCTTGCTAGTAACCTTAAGTACAATATTACAGATATTAGAATCTATTTAACATCTATAGGCTATCTGTCTATAATACAGACAAACTGGAGTCGTATGTTTTCCGTATAATGTTACAACATACTTTAGTTATGATTTTATTAAACACAGAAGCTCATGTCTTGATGTTGAATTTGCTGATGGTTTCCGCAGTCAGTGCCACTGCCAAGCCAAGTCAGACAGCCTTTTCTCCCGCTTTTCCTTTTCTCTTTACTAGTGTCCTGGCTTGGCTTGGCCTGTCTGTCTGTGTCCTGTCCTGCTCGAATCAAGTCGACTTGACGCTCTTGTCCTGCCTACTTCATCAAAATACATTATTCATCGTGATTCATACAATGTCTTCACATCTTCACTTGATTCACTCCATCAAATTCTTCAGTCCATTTCCCTTGTCATGTTGTGTTAGCACGGACACAATATTTCCTTCTCCGAATGTTATGAGCTACTATTATTTCTAATTGTATTACTACATACATATAAGCAGTAGGTGTATATTGTCTATTACTAAATAGCAAATTCTATATAAATACAATCTCTTTTAGTATAGTATCTTTAGGTAGATAGTAGAAATTCTTTTAATTCGTCCTTCCTTCTCTCCTAATCTTTTTATGTTACAAACAAAACATAACATTTTTTCCTGTTCACTGGATTTGATTGTGAGTTTTATTTCATTGGAGCATGCGATGAATTGTTTGTGTATTTTCTCATACATAAATACATACTACATACGCACTTAGCTGGATACATTGTGTTTATTATGTAGTGTAACAGATGTACATGAAATAAAATTATTAAAAATTGTAGCAGGCAGGAATTCATAGATACAAAGTTAGTAGATAGTAATTCATATTAGAATTATTCATGTTCTGCGCTTCATGTGTTACATAGAACTAGAAAACGAACCTACCATAAAGATTCACAGCATAATTTGCATGCATAGTAATTTGAGAAAACGTTTTTCGATGTAGTTACTTGTCTTTTATTTGCATTCAAATAATATGCAGATAGGATAATGATAAATAAGTAATTTACTGACGCTGTGTCCTTTTGTATGTAAAACTCATTAACACTCTTTGGGTTAACATTTTAAAGCTGACAAGCGTAGGTAAGTTTCCAATTTACCATTTACAGTAAGTAAAAGTAAACCAAGTACTTAACTTACCATACAAACAATTACTAAAGGAACAAAAAACATTGACTCAACTGACTAGAATCTTTAGTTTACTTACTTAACTTATCACAATTTATCAAGAGCCACATAAAGCCAAGAATAAAAGACATAATAAGCAGAACAAAGTGAGAAAGAAGCTTTTAATATTTTTTGTTACGTTCTCTTGCTTTACCTTGTCTCTTTCTACAACTCCCAATATGTTTCATGCACAATGATGTTTAGTTAACTGATTACATTACTACATAGTACATAGGACTTGCTATACGTAGTTATACTACATATTTATATCGGCATAATATGTTTGTACGTTATGTTACTTATGTTCACCTTTTCGATTTAGTGCTTAAACTAGCTTGACTAGCGTGATGATGTATAAGTTGTAGCCTTAAGCCTGGATTGAGTAGAAGAAACTGATTTCCATTATCGATAGCGCGATATTAAAAGCTTTGATTATTATGAGTTGGTTTGGTTTATTAATGTATTGGTATTGAGAGGTGAGTTTGATGTTGATAGAGTATAGATAATGGATTGTATATGAAAAGTAACCGCGTGGAAGTAAATAGTTATAGGTACTAAACTAACTTAAGTAATTGTTCATAGCAAGAGCTTATTTATTTATGTACTGTTTTGTAACTTTAGCTTGTATACAAGCTACTATGCATAGTATGCACATACAGACCAATATACAATATAATAGTAAGGAAACGAGTAATTCTGTTCACAGAACAAGTTTGGCCCTTTTCCTATTAGTATTACTATGTATTAGTATAGAGGTACGCTGGAGAACATACAGAAAGCCAAAGTAAACTTATTACTACTTTACTACTATAAGTAACTACTTACATTAATTTTCTGTTGTGCTGTATCTTTGAAGCGAAGCCAGAGCCGAAAATAAAACATTAATTATGATCGCGTCTATGGAAAAATGTTGTTTGCCGACCAATTGCTTTCCTTGGCTAACTCAACTCAAACTCAGCCTCAACTCTTTCGTGTCAGATTTTCATTGTAAAGTGCATTAATAAAATGAATTGATGGTAATTGTAATAATGGCAATAAAATATCCTTCACAGTCTAAAACGTAATCTATTGTAATTTAGCATGCACAATATAGCTTTGTATATTTCATAATACGAACATACAGCTTTTTGATTTATTATTTCAATTGTGCACAGTAAAACCGAGAAAGAAATAAAACATATCACCTTGCCTTACACTAGACCACTTTATCATGAAGCCAAGACTATATTTCATAAACTGCTATGTTATGTAGACGCAAAAACTATTCTAGTACTTTAAAGTACAGTGGATGCGGAGCAGCGCCTATTTGCTATTTAGTTACTCATTTCATTGCATAAAGAAATATATTAGATTAATTTGATTACTCTGATGAATTACGTAATGCATTACGTAATCTGTTCCAAAATGTGTAACTCATAGTCAAAGAACATCAGATGCATTTTCATTAGCCATAAATATTGCATGCACCTAGGTACATAACTTAAAAGCAACGTCACAATCTACATGATCTATTTTCCATTCTTAAGATTAATGTATGTTGTTAATTGCAGTTAAATTATGTCCGAACTGCATTACCCAGCGTACTTATTTATGTTACATAAAGTAAAGAGGTTAATATTTTGTGAAAAAATGTCGGGATTGCATCGCTGTGGGTAAATACGAAGTTTATGTCTCAGTAGATTGTGCAGTAGAGGAGAGGGTGTCAAAAAGAACACCAATGGTGTGGAAATGGCGAGAAAATGGATCGATTTTCGGAGTTTTCTCCGTACTTTTCCCTCACACTCTAGTTGAGCTTCGTTTACTCACTCACTCACAATACAATCAGTCGACTATACTGTCACGCAAGGAGCTAAACGTGGAAACTACTACAGAACTGAAAAAGGAACTCAATCGTGAGCAATACCCGGACCAGAACCAGAATTCCCCATGTCGTGTACATACTTTGGGCTTATACAAATAGTAGATTTCCCCACGAAGCTAATACAGATACTAAATATACAACAGACTATATGTACTACACTAAAGCAATAAGTTTTTCTATACTACTGTACGTATTTCTACTTTTCTTTTTTCCTTTCCAATTCCGACAAGGGAAGGGAACTCTTTGCTATTCAATGATGAACTGAACTGAACTCGAGTTACTTGTTTTATAAAAAGTATACTGTGGCTATAGACATTTTATTCTCACGTATGCAGTATGTTGTATTTGTATGTTGGCAACTATAAAACTGACAAAGAATCTATTATAGGAGGTACTATGTACATATTTACACATTACACCTTAAGTTTGTTCCTAGTGGCACACCATACAATGCTTCAATAGCTACAGGAACCATTCACATTTACAATAATGTCTAAAAGAAGTCTTTTACCGTTCTATTGTATACTGAAGGATGCATGTGGAATATCAAAACTATCAAACTTCTACGTATTTACTATCTACACGATTGCACATGCATACTGTAGGTATATATAAATAGTATATAAGTATATTTGTAAAAGTTTTACTAAGTTATAGGTACAGAAGGTGCCTGCTAGAATAAATATAAGTTTTATCAGCTTGAATTGACTCGGAGTATAATAAAAAGTGATATTTGTAATCCCACCACACATCTATTGATTCGCCATGCACATAAATACTTATATACTATATAAGTTAGCCAATGCATCAACATAGTAAATACATACATACATATTTATATCATATAGACGGGAGGTAGGAACATAAAATTCGGTTGAGTTGAGTTTGAGTTATAGTTATCGGATAGTTGGATCTCGACCGTCTCCTGGTTTGGTCTGGTCTCGTCTACCGGTCTCCTACCTCTGCCCTTCCTTCTTACCAGCCTTCCGAGTCCAACTACTTCCCTACCTCCTTCACTTATTCTATTCACCAATAATCTTGTCACCACCATCGCTTAACACCAGCACGACCACTTCGTGAGTTGAGCCATTATTTGTATTTGCCATGGCTTTGTAAATGCCAAAAACCCATTTCAAATTCTAATTCTCATCTAATGTAAGCTAATGTTTCCGAACAATCGCCATCAACCCCTAATAAGAGAACCTAGAGCTACTTTGTCAATCTTCTTCCCTTTCTTCTTTATAACCTCTTGTGAAAAATTCATCGTCTGCAAGTAATTTCTTTATTGCCAGAGGCAGGGAGTTGGCAAGGACTAACATACATACTGCTGATATAAGTAACTGCTCTAAGCTAATGTTAAGACTCAAACTTTCACTTGTTGTTTTCTTATATTTATTGCCGGTAAAATCTAATGTGAAAAGCCTAGAAAGAAATTGAGACATTATTGAAACTTTCTCCCTTATAACAGTGACACAAATCATTTGGCTACTCTTACTCGCTTTTGTATGTAAACACTTTCATAATCTCTCCCCCCACCAACTCAATTCCAAATTCAAATGTACATTTGTGACGAAATAAAGAATTTAATCCTTTTTGGATATAATACAAATAGGTAAATGCAGACTGGCAAAAACAATGTGTGCAATCTGCAGGAAGAACATAAAAATAGATATTATTATACCACAGGAACCTAATAATTGATTTTGAAAATTATTTAAGAAAATTCTATTTTAAAAACATAGGCATTCAATTTGGTGTGTATTTTGGTAAATAATATCTAAAGAATCTCCTTTGTGTACCTTACTGTTGATACACTAGGTATTAATGTGTACGAAAAAGTAATGCATTTGTATAGCTACTATTACCTAAGCGTTTTATTGCCAAATTCCTTGTGAAAGTGAATGTTTGCGAAATAGGGTAATGCTCCTGACATGGTAGCTGCCAGTAATGTAGGATTAACTGATGATGTGTTCTGTTATGAGATGAAAATTATACAGCGCACTCGTAATGTGGTCTGGTCTGGTGCACCATTGCATTGCATAATGGGGAAATGTATGCAAATGCTAAATTGTGGCAATTCATGATGATGGCTTCGTCTTTGGACGGTTTGTCTGGCTTTGGCTTGGCCTAGACCTAGACAGGGTTTTGGTAGACATGTGCATGCAAAGTATATAGTAGAGCAGAGCAGCGAATTTATTTGGGAAAATGTTAAAAAGATGGAGAAACAACAGTGAGTTAGCGTTTAGTTAACTTATGCAACTTAACCTTGTGTAGGTACTACATATTAGTATACTTATATTATAGTAGCTGTAGTAAACAGATTCCTAGTAGATAATATTTATGCAAGAAGTGCATGCAAGAAAGAGATAATAACTAAATTCCTATGCATTATGTATGTATGTGGTTGCATGTGTATCTGTAGTATAAATTCTACAACTGAAACTGAACTGAAGGTAACATAACAACAGACAGACATTCAAGATTCAAGTCAAGACAGAATGTAGTGCATTGTGGGTTTGTAGGATGAAAAAGAGAGGAAAGGAGGAGAAATAAGTTTTTATTATAAGTCTGGGGTGGGTTGGATTGAATGATGTTGATGATGATTCGGCGGGCAGCTTAGGGCTTGCCTATTGACTCATCTTGTTCCTTTACTCACTCACTCTTTCAGTTTCCATCCCATCCCTACAAAACATACTCACTATGTACTATATTCACATACTCAACTTGTCTTCTTATGTCACACACTTAACATTACATATACTTGTCTTTGGCTTTGACTTAGTTTTCAACAAAATGTTAAGGTAGGTCAGGTTAAGCGTCTCCGGGCAATTGAGGGTGATTACCATCATATAGGTCATATATCATACATCATCATCATCATCATGCCTTGGCTCGCCTTCCCTTAACTTTAACTCTGTCTTATGTTACAGTATGTTACGTTAGTTATGAGAAAGAAACCGAAAAGGAAGGGAACAGCCAGCAAGCAGACGTCTTAGTTTTGACTTTTGACTTTAACTGTCTGATGAAGACTAAACTGGGCTGAAAATATCTCTGTAGCATGTTTAGCTTGGGTTGTATGTATGTACACTCTGGTTAATGTGTAACTAGTATTGTACACAAACACACGTTTCTGTGTAACATAAATAGAAAGATAGTATGCTTGAAAGTTGGTGCACTGCTTTGTGATTCGGTGGAATGGTGTTGTACCAAATTTTTTGTGAAAAGGTATAATTTTTTTGTAAAAATAAAATATAGTGCCGTGAGGGAGAGTGAAAAACGTGCCGCATTGACTTTTTATTGTTTCATGATGTGCAAGTCAAAGATCATAAGAAAGTAGCGTAGTCGTTGTGTTGTGTTTTGATGTATGGAATAAGGATGCTTAAATTTTGAGGCATTTAGGTGCTTAGATTTTAGTTATAGCGTTGTTACCTATGTTAGTTATGTAGTTAGTAGAAAATAACATTAAGGCTGTTACTCTGTTCTTTTACTGATGTATTAAGAGTATATAGGTAACATTATTTGTAACATTAGGTATTATATGTAATAAGATTGCATTGTTGCTGTCCTGTCCTGACTTTAGCTTTATTTTGGCTCTGTCTGCTCTACTAGTCTGTTGTGTTCTGTGTCTGTGATGTCAGTGCAACAACGTGAAATGCAATGCGTTGCGTCCCAGCCAGCGTCAAAAAAGGAATAGAGAATATTACCCATTGAATATTGCAGAGAACCCACAGAGAGCCATTGTCTTAGGATGAACCCTATAATTTTCTCTAAAAAACTCAATAATTTAATGGTTCATCGGAAATATATTTCTGAAGGGAACCTTCCTCCAAGTTCTAAGTCCCAGTCCTATCCCACGTAAATATTTGTAGTAAGTAAGGTAACTATCCTAACATCTAATACATGTATCTCTATAGATATGTGTTAGTAACGTAACTGCCTTCACTTTTCCTGTGAACTTCATATTATTATTACATACTTCATCCCCTATATATGTTTGTATGTGTATAAGTTAGAAAGTTGGCTTTATCATGTTATGTTTTTCATAAAAACGGTTCTGTTAGTTTCGTACATAATTCAAGAGAAGTCAAGTCAACTCAGCTCAAGGACTCTTCCTTCTTTCAAGACGGTGTGGTTTAGTTTAATACTCCAACTACAATTACTTCAAGTTTCATGTATCGAGTATAGTTTCCTTCGATAATGAGTTATAGACATTAATTCCATATACACCCAAGTAGTATATATCAGAAGGTAGAACGTAGAAGTAAAGAAATGAAGCGTAGTACAAAATATGGACAAACAATATGCAGAGATTATATATTTTCATTAAATAGGCAAACTAGATGTTTACTATGTAAATGTGTTTAGATACCTGGGCATATTGTATTAAGTAGCTAACTAGTTACATAATAAATACATAAGAAGAATGCAAGGAGCTTAATGCATTTTTAATATGTGCTTTTTACCCAAAAACAATAGATGCATTCTTCTGTTTTTTTAATCTTGCCTTCCACTATCTATTCTGTTTCTCCGTAAGATAATAAACCCATTGAATCGCACTCACACGCACGACTTTGTAATCACTCTCGCATAATTATTCTTTACATACCTGCCAAAGGTATTTAAAATACTATTAGTTGTAGTTTCCCTAAGGTTTACTGAACTAAAACAATGCTAAGAGCATTTTTAAGATCTTTAGTCTTTCGTGTTGCGTTATTTTTAGCCACGGCAATAATCTTTGTGTTGTCTTGTGGTTTGTTTTATTGTTCTAGGAAAAATGTTCAATAAAAATAATATCCTGATTAGATTCAATACTCCTTTTGCAATTTAATCAGATATAATATCTATATTGAATATCTATGTAATAATAATAGGCAATTTCGTACGCAACGACCTAACCAAAGATGGTTTAATGACTTGAATGGATTTTCCCGAACAAGTTTGGCGTTTAGCGTTTACGAGTGAAGACTAATAGTCTAAAGAATAGAAAAATGAGGTGCCTCTAATGTAAAAAGCTTGCCGCTATGCTTATGCTTTGCATATTTTTGACATGAAGTAACTATACTGACTGCCTACTGGCTTGGTTTCAAACTTCAAACCTAGTTCAACAGGTGCAATATAATGAATATTGCTATTATATTGCTTCTATGTGTGTAAGTTATATTATGTATGTGTATGTATGCACAATGCAATAGATAAATGCTCTAAACAAGATAATTGTTTCGATGTGATGTAAATACGTACATATTTTGTATGATTTATTGCGCTATATAGAATCTGCTGCATTAATTCCACTCGCCGACTATTCCAATACATTTTCCACTCCAATCCAATACACATAACATTAAAAGTCATTCAGAAGTCTGCATGCATACTACAAAAACTGACATTCGGTGAGAGATGTATCATCCAAGTAGCCAAGCCAGGTCGGGCTTCTAAAAATAAACAATTAGCATTATCAAGCTGAAAATTTATTGAAACGTGAGAAGTTAATTCCCTTTTCAACTCAACTTCAATTGAGCTTAAGATACTCTTTGCGTTTTAGAATGGAATTTTATTATTTCCAACAACTTGGTGTGGTGCGGTGAGTTAATCTATTCTGCGCACGTTTGGAAAATGCCATTTAAGCGATTAGCTCCATTAAAAGCTATTCACAGAAAAATGTATGAATACATTCATGAATGTTTTATGGAGACGGCAATTTTAAAAGCGAGGCTACATATTTACATTCTCTATTGTATACAAAATATACAAGTTGTCACTTATATGTAAAATAAAGTACCTTATCATCTACGCTATTAGTTTTGACTTGTCTTTCATGTTTTTTAACGGGGGGAATGAATTGATTTACATTACAGGAAACTTGTCTCAGTTTACCTATTACGCATTTACTATGGAATGTTCTGGTAACATACATTTTTGGAAAAATTTTGGAATTTACGTAAATAGCTATTTACAGGAAAGTTTAGAACGAAATTTTTTAATTGTTCTTCCCATTTCACATCTGACATCACAAATAATAAGGAAAAGAAGTACCTTTAGCAAAAGAAATGGACATGTAGTTGAATTAACTTTAAATAGGTATTGCCCTTTGGTAGTCATTTTACACTATCAATCAGATACAGACTGTGTTATGCTGTTTATTTAATTTTCGTCGTAGTAGAGTTTGAAAATAGTACACAGTATCTACAAATCTGCACTTTCTGTAGTATAATAAATGTTATACCATTACAAATAGAAAATTCGTGCACAGTTTACACGAACTCGACAAGGTCTTGTGGCTTCCTTTACATTTATTTCAGTGGACAGTAGTGGTAAGTATACCTAGCACTCTATGCAAACATGAAGAAAATTAAATTACATGAAAAGGGAGTTAAAATCAAAAATAACGTCCCATGTTGATGAATTACTTTTATTTATTATGCATGAACAATTAGGGAGACGATACAATTGTAGCTAGTCGTGAAGATATGTGACTTAGGCCCAAATGCCACTCGTTGTGTCTTGTGTAATATTTTTACTTGCAAATCCCATATTTACAGATAAAATAACTTGTTACTCAAGTCATTATATAATTCCTGAAAGCTTTCAAAAGCGATTTGTTTATGAACAAACACAGGGGACCCATTAGCCTAAAAGGTACTATTCACCTACGACACATATGCGAAATGACAGCATTTGCAAAAACAAATCAAGTCAATATAAAATTGGAATCGCATGTTTGAAGGAAACAAAAATATCTCAAGTATGTAGATCACTTTTTTAGGCGAATTAAATCCTATTTACATAAATACGAACTACTTTTCCCTTTAAAATCAGGAATCTGAAAATAAACAGTAACTTTGCTGAATCAGACGATTTATTTACCCACCTGTGTTACCTGGAGCCAGGCGGATGCAATTATCTGTATTTATAAAGAATTTCTGTTTCATTCCTTGAAAATAATTTTGTTGTACCATTGCTATACAATTTTAACAGGCCCATATCAATTTTAAGTGCTCCTTGTTTATTCATGTGGATCCATTACTGTTTTTAAAATATATACTTAAAGGCTTGTTTAGCTCGTATTAAATTGAATTCCAATCGGTTAATCATTCCAGACAATGTAAAAATTACTTTTTATTTAGTGCTAGAACAAATGCAATTTACAATTACTTTGTAAAAGTGGGTACGTAAATGTACATAAAATAATAGGACCACGTAACAAAAATCTAGATAATACACATCTTTGAGGTTTGTACAAAATATAACTATTTTATTTACTATCCGTGTATTAATTCCAAGAACAAAATTGCATACATATAAGACATAAAGAATTGATTTTAGGTTTGAGAATAATTTTATAGTTTACGTTTACATATTCACAGAAAGTACTTTTTCGAACTGAATCGTCATACCATTGAGTAGCTGTTGAACTATTTATCTTTCATGTTGAAATAAACAATGAAATTCATGGAAATACCACGAGTTTAAGTAAACCTGAAAGCCTTATCAGTTGGCTAAGTAATTACTCTTAATTGGCAGCTTATTATAAAATTCATGGCAATTACAAATTGTAAATTGTAATATAATTACAGTTTTTGCTCCGGTATGCTACTATTCAGTAGAGCAAAGCAGGACAGGATGATCATTGCACTTATACAGACATATATTTATAAAATAGCTTCATTTGTTCTTAAAGAAAATTTATCTTGACCATGATCAATAGTATTTAAAAATGAATGTGAAACCGATAAATAGTAATTAATTTAACTACGTGTGATGTGAATGAAACTGGATCAAAATATGAAACAAAAAAGTACTTAAGTAAAATACAAATACGTGATGCATTGCCTTCCTCAGTATCTATATAATAACTAAGCAATAAAGGAACTTCACACAGTATCATCATAATAGATAGAAATATGTAATTGCAAGTTATGTGTTTTGCCAAAGTACTACAAATACAATGGTAAATCGTGTGTAGTAGAGATATGGGGTGAATAATAATAAGCCTATTGCATGCAATGCTATAATCTGTTTTCAATGTCATTGTTGCCAATACAGGATACTCTAATATATGAGTTTTTGTGTTTAATAGGTGCTTTTAAGTAGTTTGGTTTGGCTGCATGGGTAAATTAAAAATATTTAAATGCTATTACAAGGAAGAATACCAGCGCATTTTTATTTTTCAATCACCCAGTACAATCTGCCATGCCTCAGGTATGTAATGTACGTATGTAGATTAGAATTTAAAAAATCTGTGCAAGTTTCATTTTTTATTGAGTCTACTTATGATTTGGCACAAAATAAAGTAAGCAAACACGATCAAGTTTACTTTATTCTTCTAAAAGTGTGTAAGGGTGCATGTATGATGCTCATATCACACTCACACATCAACATCAAAACACAGTATTGATGGAAACTAAATATATATTTGAATGAAGACGTGTGTTATTCCCGAATATATCCTGTATTTTACTTAAATTGAAGAAAAAAGCAACATGTGCACAAACGAACAGGCTTAAAAGCTCAAGTTGGCTTCAGACAAACCATTATTGCAGTACAATGCAATGTAATGCAGACTAAACAATGTCTATATGTACACTGTTTGCAAAAAGAAGGGAGACGAGTTTAAGTTAACACACACAAAGTATTTGCTTGTGTTGTTCTGTGCACAGTTTATCACAGGACATCTTTCCTCTCACGAAGAACATTTTTTCTGCTCATTCGCAAATCTAATTTTCTGCACGCGATTTCAGCAAACATATATACGTCATTTTTCTTGCAATATTTAGCCTTATCAAATGCAATGCCTGCAGATACCACGTTATGATAACTTCA
>JAQFYC010000976.1:0-42177 GCA_034694165.1 Tomocerus mixtus | reverse complement strand
TAATCAATTGCAAATACATGCGATATAGATGTAAAACTAAACATAAGAATGGATGTGTGTGAAAGATATGTAAGTGTGTAGTAAATGGCTGCAGTTTTCGATGTCAGATTGTGGGTGACCAGTATGAAAATTTGTATTGAATTTTTTGACAAATAAATCAGTTTCTAATTCTAATTCTAATTCTAAGATCACAATATTATAGTATCATTTTTCCAAATTGATGCAGCTACATACATTGTGTTGTGCGCGTATAAAAGAATAATCAATGGATCACATCAACATGGGTAGTACCTATATATAGTACCTATATACATAAATGTATTGTAAATAATAGAAATGTTCTTTCTTATACACTGAAATTCTTAGTAAATAGGTAAGATATCTATCTAGACACCTAGATAATTCAGGATATGTATTGAGTCTTGACTTGAGTATTGTATAGTTGACTCAGTGGCTGAATAATTTATAATGGTGAAAAGGAACTATAAATAGAGAATTGTACTCCACTGGCAACATGTTAACCTCCTCCATCATCACATGTCTGTCAAATCTCATGAAATGAAAGCAGTCAGCTAGGCGAGCCTAATAAATATTATTATTGACATTTCATGTTGAGATTTATCCTTAAGCTTAAAGAGTCTTATGGTTTTTTCACTCGAGTTAGCTTTTGTGAAAAGGAAGTAGAAAATTCATTTAGTACATTCATCTATAGATCGATTTGGTGAATAAAACATGCACAAAAGGAAAGAACATCTATCCACCTATGTGTGTAGTATTGTAGTTTTACCCCATAGGATTAATGCATTAATATTCGATGATAGTAGTAGCCGTTTCCACAATTCTAATCCAACATCTATATTGTGGAACTTGGGAAATGGAGAATGGGTACAATCGAAGCGGTGTTTTTAGTTTCTATGCCCATAACTTACTTAATGCTCACTTTAAAAAATGTGGAACTATATCATTTCATCGAAATTTATTGCAGAAAATATATTTAAGAATGTAAGGAACCTGCTATACAAAAGTTCTTGAAGGAACTGAAATATTTTTCATTGTGTTGCTTGTATCGTGTTGAGCATATCATAGTCAGATACAATAAACTACATTCCCCAATGCTATTCAATTCAAATATCCAGTATATTATAATAGTGTAGGAATATTATAAATAAGGTACCTATCGGATGTAGTTAGGCAAAATGTGGTTAATTGGAACGTTATTACAATTACAAGTATTAGAATGAGTATAAAACGCAAGATCAGCTCCGTTCTAGTCTAATCTTCCAATTCAATTATACTACAATCATTCTCGGATCATCAGTTCCGTTTGTGTTACTGCGCCAGGAACCTTCTACAAAAATTAATTGGGAAATTGGCTAGAGGACTATAATAATAGGTACGTACTTGTTATACAATACAACCCACTATATATTCTTTTGTGCAATAAGAACCACATAATCTACGTATATATTAACCAGTTTCGATTACGAACTAGATTTCTAGTATTTTTGGATCCAATACTATATTCACCAGTGAATATCTTCATTCAGGTATAATGTATTAAAGGAATTCGCAAAAGTTCATTATTTATGGTCCACGGAACATCTCTATCTCTATTGTTGAATATACAAGCCATGGCAGGATGAAAACGTTAGGCAGTTCTACTATAGTATTTTTGGGTAAGTATGAATATTTACCCAGGAAGATTAATTGATTGGATGTTCCGTGCATGTGCCCAGTTTAAAGTATTTCGTAGTATTGGGTTGCTCCAAACAATGCTACATTGTACTGTTAAATATTTGCATCCTAGCTAATAAACTGTCTTTACTACTAATACAATGAGTAGATTATGTGCAGAGCTAAGTTGAATGCATTATTAATTAACGCTAGTCACTTTTTACTGAGTAGATAATCTTCTACATACATACTACACTACTTGGAAACAGAACTTGTTATGTGAATCATCATGATCCTCTCAACATTCATGAAACAGACATAAATAGTTTCAGATTATATTCAATGAATGACAGAACTCAATACATGTATATTGATGCTTGAAAATTACTTGGATGGAAACTGGGCCCCAAAAGGGATACATTTTAATGGTAATTTTTATAATATTAAATTATTAAACCGCATTATTTCTACAGTTTGCATACTCCAATTCTGGATGATACGAAAACGTAAAGCTGAAAAAAATTTTACTGAAATAAGCTACAGTGTTTTCATAAAAATAAAATACATGAACATTTCATCCTCTTGTAGGGATTTCTCCCAGATTTTACCAGTGCAAATCCAAAACCCGGAAAGGTAAGTAAATAGAAACACTGTATTTATACAGCTTGGTAATTTGGTAATCTACTAGAGCTGTATGCGTACTTAGTCATCGTTCTGCAACAGATATGAATATTACAATAGAAGAAATAGTGGCGGAAGTAATGTATTTAGTAGATAAGAGTTGCGTATGTAGTTATGCGTGAATGTAAATTATATGGGTTACGTAAGTCTATAAAGATATCCTTAAAGTGGAAATCACTGAAACGACTTTTGAACATGGCTGCTCATAATTCACTACATACATTTGGATTTAGCATTGTTGAATTGAACTATATAGGTAAGTTGAACAAAATTATATAAGAAAGTGTGTAGTAGCATGTAGAGTATGTATAAACATACTAGATATCTACGTATAATGGATAGCATTATAATATTAAATATAATTAATATATCTGCGTTTCTTATTTTTGCAACCCATGAAATAGTTTTAAATTACGAAATTCCAGTTTAGCCACCAGTTCTTTTAGAAAACGTCAGTTCCCAAATGCAGCCTTCTACAATAATATTGGAACATGTATGTAGAAATTTCAATTCTGAATAAATATAAGCAATATTGTCGCTAGAAAGTCGGGCAAGTGAGAAAAGGTGAAATTTTCATTTGTGACGTCACAGTGGTATTAACTAGGTACGCTAAGACGGGTATCTTGTTCTCTATAAAGTAGAAAGACAGCACGGTGGCAAAGTTCTGGAGAGAAAGTGAACTGTCAGACAAAAGGCTTTTGTTATGTGATAATGACACAGTAACACAGTTGTAGTTTTGTATTGTATTTTGTTGTATTGTATAAGCTGGGAGCACATCACATGCATCCATGAATCTTTAAGTGTACGTAATCATTTTCCAATCCAATTTCAAAACCAGAACTGACTGAGCATATCGATTTGTATAGAGAGCGGAGATGGAGATTTCAAGCTTGGCTAGCAAAGCAAGCTGTTGTAGTATTGTGCCCTTGTGACGGGCGGAGAAAGCCAGACTGATGGGAAGAGAAAGCAGAGCAAAGCCAAGTAAGAGCAATGCTTTCTCCGACAGTATCTCTTTCCTCACAGTCACTACAATGGAAACCTACAGACATGCATAAAAACTCCCACTATACAAATAAGTATTAGAATGTACCTATCCAATATTTATTTCTAGATCAGATCGCAACTCTTTGTATTTCATCTGCTTGGCAACGTTATTGTAAATATCTACATATTTGCACAAAGAAACCACTGCCAAATTTATGGAAAGTTATGAATTTCCCATATCCTTCATATTTCTTTTATGCTAACAGACAGCTCATTGACATTTGGCTGCTACACTATTTAGATGTCTGTCTGTCTGCCTATGCACCTTTTTCAAAATGCTTATTTTTAACTTTAGGGCTTACCATAATGCTTAATATGCATTTCTTAATGCCATCCTGTAAATATATGCATGTCGAATGCATTTATAAAATATAATGCATTTAAATTCAAATTATACTTCCAATCTACGATGCAAAATGCAAGCCTATAAGATTTGATCTCCATTTTGCAAAAGAAATAGGGTAGTAGAAATTTATTTATACCCATATATGTTTATAGTAACGTAATATGCCTATTCCACAAAATCGCATTTATATATACGTACAGATTGTACCCAAAATAAATGCAAAATGTAAGACAGCTCACTCTCACTCACTATAAAAAGGGTCTCAGCTTTCGTACGTAGATCTTCTTTAGTATGTAGTCTTTTATAATATATTCCGGATTCATATCTGAGTTTTGCGTGCAGGGAAATGCATTGCGCACAGAGGGAAAACGTTAATAGAAAATCCAGAAACATTAGATTGTATGTAAATATGAAAAGAGGGAAATGGGGAAAGCCATTTTGGAGCTTTTGGTTTGACGGACTATATTTGGTTGGTGGGACATATTTACTTATAGATATTACTATTCCTGAGTAAAGAGTAAAGAGAGATTGAACATGGGATATGGTATCAGAGGAAAGAATAAATATAAACGGACGGTTTTGAGAGTGAAAGGAGAGCAGTAGATAGATTGGCTTCAAATGAACCGACAGAGATAACACAGAAAGATTTTCAAATGAATAAGGAGCTGAAAGTAAATTGAATGAGGGGGCGCCGTTTGTTGCGTTGCTTTCCTTGCTTGTGGTTCCACTTTATATTTGAAATAAACTTCTTTACATACTTGCTAACCTACATTATGCACCTAAATACAAATACGAACAAACATACACAGCCAATCTATCTAAAGTGGCGAAGGGAAAGCAAGCAGCACATCTTCATGGCCGATTTCAATCAAATACGTGCATAACAGAAACTGATTTTGATGTTCATGTTCATGTTCATGCTAACTGGGACATAAACTACTTACAGTTCACAGTTAAAGCGGAATAAAGTAACACATATTTCTAGCATACGCACACTACTTACGTACTTTCTACATGGAACTTGGAACTTCGAGGATTGGATTGGATTGCCAATGTTTCACCACCACCACACCATCATGCCATGTACCGTACCAGTTTACATACTTTATACTTTGGTAATCTAATGTTCAGACAGGATCCCGGAAACCAAACCAGAGTTGAGGTAAATATAATACAGGACTTTCACTTTAGTAACTACTAAGTAACTAGGTATATACCTACTACAGATATATACATTGAACAAGGATTTTATTCATTATTATGCAAATACCATATTCAGTTAGTGCATTTGGTACTGCCTCAGTATGTATTGCATATTGTTTGCATGTAAGTATTTTAGTTGTATGCACTGCAATTATAAGTAGATTTGTGTCCCAAGCTAACATGTTACACATCTAAATCCCTTCTAATACCTATTGCATTCGCAAATAACTAAACTCACCCGCATAATATCATGTGGGTACTTTGTGCAAGTGGTTCCTGTCACCTGGGTCTTTGTTTCCCAATGTCGTCTAACCATTGTTACTTCATATTATTAGTTCAACATGTGATACTATATACATATGTGAGACTAGCTTATCAGCAAGTCGGAGCTTACAGCAAGCGGGCTTTTCAGCAAATGTTTCATTTCAGACAAGTTTACAGTACATACGTACATGCATGTAGAAAATATTAACTTTACAGCTATAATCTTTCTCTTTCTATTGTTTATTACTGTTCTGAGTTCTAGCCTAATTTACATGGATAAAATGCTTCAAACTCGAAAGACGCTGCGTGATGCAGTATTTCTTTCATGCTGAAAAAATCTTTTACTGCAAAATCATCTTTGCTGAAAATCCATAGAATATGTATAAAATATGTATGTATACGTACCTTACAAAATATAAGTAACAAAGTATACATAATACAATCTACAGACCATTCTAATCTATAGACGCTCTTCTTCGATTTAGTATTCCTACATTACATTTGCACTACTTAGTACATTATATGCATAAGTTTAGGTATAGTAAACGCAAATATAATATGTATGTCCTTGTGTGTAGAACATGTTAAGCTTAAATTACTATAAGTACCTGACTGCATAACAGACTCACATGATGACAAGGGTTTAGTAAATAGATAAATATTGGTACCTATGTATTTATATAAGTATCTTATATAAAAGTAAGTAGATCTAAAGTAAGTTATCTAATACATAAGATATTTAGTTTTTGTTTACCCACTCAGTCAGTCAGTCAGTCAGCGAACCATTTTATTTGGAACTCATTGATATATGTATCTCTTCCTGTATACTTGTGTATATGTCCGTGTGTGCGTAGTAGGAGTAGATTCATACTTAATGCAAGACTAACTTCCAAACCCATCGGCTTAATATCAGGCCACAAGCATTTTAGAGGCCTAAGACCTGGATTCGTCGGCGGTGGGCCGACTTGGACGATGCAATTGAATTTAGGACTTTAGCCCGCAAAACGACTTTCCCCAGAATGCCACCCTAAACCACTTAATACTAACCTAGCCAAGGCAAAAGTGTGAACTAAAGTCCAAAGCGGGCAAAAGTTCGAATATTTAAGAAATGGCTCGATGGATTTACCATTACAGTACACTTTCCCTAGTTTCTTTCCTCACGACGTCTTCCACTCACTGTCTCTTTTACTTTATTGGTCGGATGCATCGCATCTCTATCGCCGATACTGGATATTTTCTCAGATGCTCTGGCAATGATACTCATATAGGTAGCTAGTAGCTAGTACACATAGGTGGGCAAATCAATACCGCAGTCGATATGGTCCCACCAGTTCCACATCCTAAAACTGTACCGGTTCCTTCATCCAGCCGGTTCCGGTTTTTACGGTTAGTTCGTCATATGACCCTCAAAAAATCATGCTTTCTGCAATAATGCTCTGATTTTTCCTAATAAGTTAGCGTAATGGTGTAATGGTGATTAAGCGTTATTGCCACTGAAGGAAAATTGTCCAGTTTGGTACACAATTTGAGGAATTTTGTTACAATTTCAAATGAAAATTCACCACACCTTCGGTCTCGGATCTTTGGTCGACCATTTTCTACCCGTTCCCGATTTTAATAGCTAGTATATGTCCATATGGCTAGTAGCCATATGAATAGAAATGATAGATGTGAAAATTTCCTAAGTTAAAATATCTAGTAGGGTGTCTTTGGTCCAGAAAAATATTGAAAAATTGAGCTTGAAAGAATATTTTATATGCACTATTCTGACTCTATGTACATTTGTCCTAAGGTATCATATCATCTTTTGCTTGATTACATATTCAGGAGAGTCTACGTCAATTTTCGTCTCCAGTTTTTAAGGTAGCTTTTATTTCTCTTGTGCCTCTATTCTAAGCAACGACATCGTTTTGGATATTCCTTCATCCACACTTTGCTGCTGTTCTGTTCCCAATACCACATACCAAGTATAAGGTACACATTATTTGTCAATAGCGTATTTCGGTTAAGGTATTGCATATATCTGTACATATTGATTCGCGGTTATTGTATATTGTATATATGTCAAACTAACCAGACGTAAACCTAGGGCATACTTATACTCTATGGATAATGGCATCTTAGTTTGTACTAACGTTAAATAAGCCTCTGAGGTTTAGCAAAGATGAAAGTTATTGTAAGGTAGTGTATGCCATTATTTTCTAATAAAGGTTCGTAACACTAACATCCCAGTAATTAAAGTCTCCCCAAGACATCACCCACGCGCATAAATAATCATTCTTAATTCTATGATAACTAAAATGCCATAGGCGAAAAGTGATTTTAGCTAATGAAATCGCATGAAAGCTAAGAGAGCTGCGAAGAGTTTGTTACTAAGCAATGGAGCTATGTAAGAAGATACTTATAATAATTCTAGCACCAATGAAAACAAACTTTCTAGAATCCAGATACTATAAATATGTAGCACGCAATGCTTACATCGATTCCGCAAAATTGCAATCACAAAAATAATCTTCTGTTTTACTGGGGAAAGTTACTGCCGTTTATTATACTATATTGTGGCCAGGAATGATTAAAAATCATAAATATTTTCTTCCTTTCTTTTCTTGCACTGTCTTCTACAGTTCCTGGTAGCCAAACTTTAATATAAGAATGAAGACAGATTAAAACAGATTGCTGTAGCAAGTCTTTTTTTTTGGTTAGTAAAAATGAAAATCCATTGGCAATGTGTGTTTTAAAGATAACGTGCATTTCATTTTGCAGCAATTTGTCCAGGATGATGAGACGAAGAAATAGCTCGTGGTTTGTTGGCTTAGCAAAGCAAGGGAACAGCACGGAGACATTGATTTGATTCTGAGCTGCTTTGGGCTTCTAAATAATTTATACTCTGTCCTAACAGGGAAACTCAAGAATGACTAATGATGATTTTTCTTTTTCAAAAGCCACTTCTACTCTTTATATCTTTCAAAAAATTTCTTTAGCTTTATAAAGGTAACGTAAGATAATCTCCAATACTGACTTTCACTTTCCCTATATCCCCTAGAACTAAACACTATAGGTCTTTGCAATAATTACACATACTATATTTCTACTACAAGAAATGTCACATGGCTCATTTCAGTGACGGTAAAAATTTGAAAAAACATTTACGTTTGCAAAGAGTTTATTAAGTTGCAAAGCACATAACAAGTATGGTACGTAACATACATAAAAAGGAACTTTAATGTTGATTTATTCCTACTAGTATAAATATCAAGTTGCAAAATTGTAATCCTTCTCCGTTACTCTGCCAATTGTTAGTAAAATGTTTTTAGGCCAGAGTCGAATTACAAATTGGAATATCAAATAAAGATTCTCGCAAATTGTCTGGTTGAGATAGCAAAAAAATTGTGAGCTGTTTCATTGGAATATTCATAGCAAATATTGCGAAGAAGAGCGGGCACCAACTTGAGATTTGCGAGAACTGGATCAAAGTTCAAAGTGAGCATAGCAAACTAGATACATGAAGTAAAAACGTACACAGTGCTCACGTTATATTATAATCTCCAGTAATTTTAGTAAAAGTGTGTGTAACCTGCAATGGATTATTTTTGGTAATGTTTTTTGCCGAAACAGCATGCGTCATTGAAGACCAAAGTATTATAATAGGTAACTGTGATACTGTTACATAACTTATAAAAAAGATCTTTGGATGCTTAGTACTTACTCTATAAGCTCTTGTCTACCAAGCAAGGACTGTTCTTTTTTACAGCGTTGTGCGGAAAGGACAGTTCTTGAAAACCAGGAGGAGGATTTAAATTGTCTTTATAGTCATCACTCAGCAAATATAAATATGGAACACATTGACCTAAATTTGCATGTATAAAGTATTAGTTTTAATAGAGTGGATTATTGCTATTTATCTTATAACGAATCCCCTATTGTATTTTTCCCATGTATGTACTTATAATGTTTGTATTAAATATGTGTGTAGCTAGGTAAGTTAATAATCTTTACTAATGGGTGCATACAGAGATATCTAGCTACAAGCTATACCTATAGTATTTAATTCTTTTTAAAATGAGTATAAAGGTACTTGGAGAGAATCAAAGACACAGTAGCAATATTATAATACCTGTTTATTTTATTTTTCAGGCATAGGATATTCATTGTACAAAAACTAGTTCACGTAACCAGGCTCGTCAGATTTACTTATTAAGATTTTAGGACCTTACATAATATAGTAGTATTTATTTTGTTGTTAAATTGTTGTGGCTATCGTTAAGTAAACTGAGGGAAAGTTTAATTACTTAATGTTAATTATGGATCAATAGAATTACAAGCAATAAAGGATAAAAAATTGGTATATTACTTTTGCACGCATACATGAATGCACTTTTAAGTCTCACAGTGGCCAAATAGCGCGTAATTATTTTCATTTGCCAATTTTCGGCCCCTCCGAAACTGATTTCTGGAATCGGCTACGTATACAGATATTTATAGCATAATAGCCATAAGTATACTACTTCTGCTTGGTAAATATGTATGGGGAATATTGCAGCTCAATGCGGTGCCATCGACGCTCCTCTTCTTCTTCAGAGTACTTTCTTTATATTCCTCATCTCCCTAATGTTAATCGCCATTCTCATCACAA
This sequence comes from Tomocerus mixtus, assembly GCA_034694165.1. Classification (NCBI taxonomy): domain Eukaryota; kingdom Metazoa; phylum Arthropoda; class Collembola; order Entomobryomorpha; family Tomoceridae; genus Tomocerus; species Tomocerus mixtus. Next base: position 32,332 of record JAQFYC010000976.1, on the reverse strand, counting down.
ACAACTCAGTGAGTTCAGTCAAGCTACACACAACACAACGACAAAGACATTGTACTCACAAAAAAGCCTAAAGTGAAAGACTCTCATCCAAAAGAGGTATTGACGAGAGTCTTCAAAGCTCGCGTCGTTTTCGACTACACAATACATGTAAGGACAAAAACGGCTGCATACGTTTCTTCTTCTACTCATCTCCATATTTAAATTTTAATATCATGCCTCATTTATGTACATACGGCAGGGTAGGCAATTTAAATCCATTATATCTATAGTTATATAGCTGAATTTTGAGAACACTTTACCCATTGTTACACTTGAAGTTACTGAATCCTCTTCGTGTGCCCTCAAGTTATCCATAAGTAAGTAAGTAGGTAATATCATAACTAACGTACAATAAATACATTCTAACTAATACTTTCCTAGCAGATACCATTCGTCGCACTATTACATATCGCAAAATATTAACCACTACACCGATGCTTATTTATGCCAGTCAATATTAAGTCTTTGTAAAATGTGTAACTAAACAATTATCAGTCAAGGTTGTGTATTCTTTCTCCACATAAAATTACTTCTCTTCGTCTTCGCAAGACTATGCATAGCACAATACCAATGTTGACAAATTAATGTAATAAACGTAATTATGTTGTATGTTTTCGCAGCTTATTACTCCACGACAGTACATAAGTAATTTCGGTGTTAGAAGCATTTGAAAGTTGAATACAATTAATATAATTTAAATAAATAATAATGATAACAAATATAGATTGGTAGTATAAGGGAAATTAACAACTACTATCTATTTTATGTTCAAAACCTGTCAGTGTGTGGTTACCTAACGTCCACAGGTACATAATTACATAAAAGGTCAGACTAAGCAGCATAAAATAGTTAATTGGCTTATGCTTTGTGCTTCTCTTGTCAACCGCAAGGGTAGCCATTACAAGAGTATTAATTACCACGATTCCACAAATTAATGTTTACGAATTGTGCAAATACATGTCATAATATTGTTCTCCCTATCAGTTAAGCCCTTATGTGCTCAGAAATCAAACGGAATTCAAGTGAGAGAGAAGGTGTGCACATAAATACTAAATAGGAACCAAACCGAGTAAGGTACTAATTAAAGTACCCGACATATGTGATATCCTATTGTATAACCCTGCTGGCCTTGCCAAACAAATAAAATCTAATGTAATTACATTATGTATCACAGAGATGGGTAAGCCTGGAGACAATAATAGGAAAATGTTAACATTTATAGCCTCGTTAATCTCTCATATCACACTTTTAGCATTTTATTACCACCAGTCTATTATTACTATGTACCAATGTACTGTATATCTTACGTTTACATACTAGTTTATGTCAAACACATGGAAGTGATGTGTAAGTGTAATACGTGTATTCATATTTGCAAATTATCACGTTCTTTATATTTTATTAGCACTTAGATAAGTACTGGGTTATATAATACAATGTAATATTGACATTTTAAATAAGAAGTATGTATGTACTTATATAATATAAAATGTTTTATAGCCTGGGCAAATACTAAAAAGCCAAAATGTTGTTTCTTTATTTTTATTCTGAAGCGGGGACTTACTTGACTGGAACACATGCATGTAACCCTTCAGATTATATTGCAATTGACTGTAGTTTTTGATAAAACAGTACATTTTCATTGCTATACGCGTTACGTTACGTACGAGTTACGCAATGAATATACTTGTATGTAATTAAACTTTTGGATATGTCAAAAATAGTTTCCGGGGCATTTACCACTTTTAATTTCAACACTGCCAAACTTTTTACTAGGTTATGTAATTAAACGTGATACTCATCTCTGCTCCAGAAAATTTTTACTTCCAATGATGAAACTATTGTGAAAATAAAGTGAGAATTGCTAAAATTCGCATTCTGCGTAAAACCTTTGTGATTTTCAGCAACCGTGATATATTGTATATCTGTATTTAAATTAAATAGAACTTTACATAGTACAGTATGTAGAATCATTTTTAATGGACACATTTCTGCTGATTTCAGAATTCTTATTTTATCTTAATTTTTTCTACACTGTTAAGTACATCTTGATAACAAACTATTCTATCTGTATCACGGGGAATGTATAATTACTTTTGCTAATTCCTAGTTCTAGTGCTTTAGGGTCACGCAAGATTTGAGTGTCTGACAATAAAGAATATTGATAAATATCTTCAGGAAATTCCAAATTATGTGCTTATATTTATTTAACACACTTCTATTTTTGTTAATTAAGCTTTATTGAGATAATCATGTGTTTCGCTGGCATCCCGAATTTTTTTTCCGAGGGAACATGAAAGCAGATTTTAGATTTCTAATCGCAGCCTCCTACTTTCTCCACTTTTTCTATTTAACTAACGAGGAAACCTTGAGATTTACCAACATCCAACCGTAACCACGGGCCCTTAGTAAGATAACCTGCTACCAACCAAATTTGGTGTTTCGTGCGTAATACAACTATATAGTAAACTCCATATATACGGGATCCTACTAACTGCAAAAGAAAGCACATCATTCATGCAATTTATGGTTGCGGATTACCATTCACACATGTGACGTATGTGTGTCTGCTGGAACTATTAGTAGCTATGAATAAAAAAGTTCGGATATGCAATCCCTTAAAATTTGTTTACTAAAAATATCAATATTTCTCCTATACGGCAATATCTAATGTCACTAAATAGTTTACAATTAAGTTCTAAGTAATTACAGTTGTTTGCAAAAGCATAATTAAAAATACATACCTGTCCAACTTTAATTTACATATAATGTAAGATGTGTTTTATTTCTTGCAAGTCCGAACATTGATATTGCAAATGATCTATTGATTATCTGTATATTTCCTTATAATAAAATGATTAGTACTTACATCTACTAAAATAAGTATTAAGCATACCACATTCCATGATTGATTACCTGCCTCGTCACTACGTTGACGAAGAGATTACTGACTGACTGAGGAAGTTTGCTTGCATGTGTATGTATGCCTGTCTCATTTGTTTTCCTTTGCTTTTACTAATGCGTCTCTTCGTCTTTACTGTACATAGCTTAGCATCACAGCACACCATGTTCCACTGGTTGTTACCTTTGCCGAAGGCTTCTTCTCGCTTATGAGTTCCCATCAAAGCAAATCAAGTAATCCTCTCTTGCGGAAGTTTCATTTCCTATAAATATGTCTGGCTCTAGTATACCCTGGAAATGCTTGCCAACTGATCCGTGAATGTATTTCGCTCCCAGCTCTTTTAAGTTTACTTGTTCATCTATATTTGCCTACAGAAATGCCCACCCAAGTGCTGAATAAAATACTTTTACCCTAAAGCCAAAAATTAGGTACTTTTGGGGGAACAAGCAGGTATTTAATATTGGCATGAATAATTGTATAGTATTACTACATAAAATTGGTGACCTTTTTGATGGTATAGATAGAAAATGTAATACTTGTGTACGTACGTGTGTACGTATGTGCATAATTTTATTTTCCTTTTGGACAGTTTAATTTACGGAGAGACAAATAGTGAAACTATTTGTCCTGGCCATCGGGTGACATTTTTTTGCTAATGCCATGCTAAGAAGTAAGAACAACTAAATTCATAAAACCATTTATAATACATGATTATCCTACAAGTTAGGTGGCTTCCCACTCCTAAAACTCACGTTCATAAAAGTCGCTAAGTCGTTCCAGGAATATTGTATTTCTATGGGATGAATTCTCGACCTGCTGAATTTTCAATATTCTAAGTGACTTGTTGGCTAGAGGGGACGTGTGAGTCTCAGAGGTCCACAATATGTTAGTGAGGATTCGGATGAACAACTGGTGTACACCCGTTTTACAATAGTTTATTGTTATAATATGTATTTTGGAGTAAGATTGAAGAGTTCCATTTATATACAGCAGCAAATCCAAGAATTCTTTGAACATTTGGAACAACAAGGTGTAATAAGATATTATATTTTACTGTTTTCAGTTACATTATTTAGAATGGGTCTGGATCTAAAAAAACATCTTCAGAAAAAAGAAAAGTTTCATATATTATGTAGAAGGTGATTGGCTGGATTGAATATAAGACAAATGTTGTTATAAGAGAATTGACAAAGCCAAATGTAACTCTTTCAAGTGTGTAAGCGTAAGTTGGAATAGAATGATGATGGTGTGCCGGTATCATGCTATACAAAGGGCCCAGTAACGAAACTGCATAGAAATAATATCTGCTTGTACATACATACATAACAACATGTAGTGTGTATCTGTATTATCCCATTCTGTCTATATATCTGTATGTATGTATACGAATGGCGTTCCCGAAAAAATCTTTGTCGGATCGGGTTTTCTGTGGACGGGGAAAAGGAAGAGCTCTGATACTCTATGAGAGTCCAATCCAAATAAATAAATCTATTTTGGCAGATGTAGACTAAACTAGACTGTACATAGTATAAGTCTTTTATTTGGATCTTTGCCTTTTTCGTGGAAATTGACGTGAATACTTATGCTAGGAAAGTTTTGTATTGGTCTTGGAAGTTAAGTAGCTACTTGTGTTCTGTCGTTTGTGTGTGAGAGTGAGTATTCACTATTTGTTGAGTGGACTGAGTGAGTGAAGGAGCTAATATAACATAACGTAACATAAATAACTATGTACAATAGAATAAAGTCCTACACATTTCGCACTAACCGTAAAAATTCAATACAAACCCATTTAGTTAGATATTTCTAGAGTGAAAATTTAAGAATAATATTCTCAAAATTTTTATTAATGTGAATTCTAGAATATTATTCTTTTTAACAAGCAAAACAAGTTAACTACGCATTGCACATAGCTATTAAAATTCAACTTCCATTATTATTATTATTTTGCTCCTTATTTCTAGTATATTAGTAAATACCAACGTAAATACCGACTTGTAGAACTTTAACTCGAACATGTCACCAAACCTAATTAAAAATTCTAATTTTTGAAAAATTTATTTTTAAGTAATAAAAAAATGTAAAAGGGCTTTAATTCCTTACTATTGGCATCCTTAATTAATATAATAAATAATATGTATACATAAATCAACTTTTAAATTTCTTTATGACATTTCTAGGGAGACTTTGTAGCAAAAAATAGATTCATTTACGAAACCAATTGGCACAAAATGGAGAATTACGGTATAGTATTCGGGTCAACTGTAACATGAAAGTAGAAGTAACATTAAGCAAGATACATACCATACCAGTATGTTTGTCATACACTTAAGTAACACCATACATACATACAACTGCATACCTACAGTATTTCTTCTATTAGATCACCTAGAGAGAAATACTACGACGTTACGCATATAGTACTTACTTAAATAGTAGTTGCCTAAGTGCTTTACTGCCTACAATATGGTATAAATATGCTATAAGGACAAGTACAAGGTACCTACCACATTCACATAGAGAGTAGAGTGATGCAATTGAATGCAATAGGAAATGGCGGTAGATGTTAGCTAATCCTATTGACTTGACAAGATGACTTGGCTCATTGTCAGCTCAAGCTGGTCTCTTGTCTCGCTAGTTGGCGTCTACAAAGGGAAAGTAGGGAACCTAAAGTTAAGATCAGCTTCAGCTTTCTCTAATACTACACATACACAGAGAGAAGAGGAAGGAAGAAGGATAATAGCACAAGGTGTGTATGTGTTTACCATTATATAACTCCATTCAACTAACAGTCTATCAACAACAGAATGAAATGAAATGAATTTAGTCCCTCTCGAAGTTGGTGTAGGTGCACATAGGTAGGTCCTATAGATGCTGATACCAACTATTCTGGTGAATGGAATCCCATTTAAATCCCGTAGCAGCTAAGACCAAGACATTTACATCGTACTTCCTAGCCACCGTATAAAAGATAAGGATTCGGTTTCTATAGGTCTTAAGGTGACATCTCAACACAGTTAAATAATATAAATGCTTAATTCCCCTGTTTTCTAAAGTGAAAGCATTTTAACACCCCCTTACATTTTATTACATTTAATTTACTTGTAGATATAGTGATCTAACTTACAATAAGTTACCACTTACATATACATCCAATCTATATCAGAAGTATTATAATGTTATTAACATATAACACACTGTTTCACAATGCAGACATAGTTTAATTTGCAATATAAGATTATGTTTTCCAACTTACAGCGCGACAGCCGATTTCATCACAGGGTGAAAGTGGCCGTGTAGAAGAAAAAGTACAGTACAGAAAAGTACATGTATCTACCGGAGCATTGAACAAGCACATTAAGTATTTCTAAATGGCATATGAATTCTAATGTTGCAAACAATATGCCTACTAAGGGATATCTTGTACAATGTACAGAACATTAGAATATTTAGTAAAAACATTTAGGTAAATGTTTCCTAAGAGAAAAATTCTTATTTTTTCATGCTTGTTTCGTATACCATATTTATTATAATGCGGGATATATCCTAACTACTTTCATATATTTATCTGTGTTCCTTATCTAGTGTGAGCTAAAATTCACTTGTTTGCGTCGGAAAAATATAATTCTAAGACTTACATACTTATTTCACTAAAGTAATATTTACTATCTAGAGGCTGCGCGGATTATCAATTGCAAACAGACTAGCTACTTTAAATCATTTTGCTTATTAGTGTATGGCGGTTTGTAGTTTTCAAATTTTATATTCATAGAAAAATAGATGAAATATTTAATAAATAAGTTTTACTGTACTGCATAGAGTACAATGCTTGCCTATGATATGTTCTCTGCAATTGCAGTTTACATAAGTAGGTTAGGTACTAATAATACAATTAATGTACATACATACTTAGGTGTGTTTAAAAGTCATATGTATTAGGGAGAAAGTATAAGTATAGGAGGAGAAAGTGCAGAATAATTTTTGTGAGGATTTTTCCCCGTCCCTTTGACTTTGTTGTCGCCGCACTGGGTCTATGTGCCGAGGACACACAAAACTCTCGCCCTTCTCTTCTTCTCATCGTCGGTAGTGGCTAAGTTGAGTAAGTAAGTCAGTTGAACTATTAGCAAAGTAAAAGTTCATTTTAGTAGTCGGGAAGTGAATGGGATCTAAAAGTCAAGTGAGCGAGAGCTGTGAGAAAAGCTGTGAAAGCTCAGCAGAAGGATAGGATTATCTTCCATCCTTTCCTTTCATCCTCAACACAATTCCTTTCCGGTGGAGTAAATGGCATTCTTCTCTGCTACATACCTACCGTACAAGTAGTAGATCTGAATTTTTCAAAATCCGATATATTTGCCAATTCCATTCATTTAAAAATTATTTGTTGACTTGTAAGAGAAAATTTGATTTACGTCTGTACTTTTAACAGTGAACTCACTCTGCGTTTCTAAGATTTCTTGCGTCACATTTTTATCATAATGCTCAACTCTGAGATATCAAAAGAAAAATTTATTCTAAGGATTCGGATTCTACATTATTATATTCCTACTTAGAGAGATACACATATGTATTTACTTATAGTATAGTACCCAGATCTAGTAGAACAAATTTATTTTTGCGTATCTGTAGTATAATGCTACAGCTACTTAGTTAATGCCGAGTGTAGAAGTACTAAGCTAGAAGGAACGTAAGAATAGAATAGGAAGATGTACCTAGACAAATTATTGTTAAGAAATACGGAGAAATGGAAATCACATTCGTTCCCTCCCCTTTTCATCAGTGAAAGTGATAGGCTACCGTTTGAATTGGTAGGGCAACTAAACCAATTATATACTGGGACATTTGAAGTAAGAGTCGCATTTTACTTCGCTCTACTCTGAACTTAAACTCAAATCTAACAATTGGTACAATCCCTTAGGTACATACTTAAAATGTTATACTAAGTATTAACGTACTTCAAAAGAATAAGCACAGCATTTGTACATTTATAGAGAAATGCAATTTTCTCATCATAAGATAAATACATAGGAGTACATAATACCCAACAATCAAGATTTGAAACGCAAAATGAAATATGCTTTGGATGAATATAACATGTACGCTATTATAAGAATTTCAAATATGTTACTATACAGATTATTAGCTTACAATACTAATACTACATACACCTTATTCATTCATATTATTAGTATATTTATCAGTAATTACCGTTACTGCGTAGTAAAGATAAGATATACATAGTTCTTGAGACCTAATTCTAATTCTAGGTAATTACGAATGTTAATTTATTACGGAATTGTATTGCACAACCTATAAGACAGTGCATTGTACAGTAACTAAGAGGACTAAATGTAAATTGTAAGCATATAATTGACAATTCATTTGTCTTTGGCAAACAAATCATTTGCGTGAATGATCAAAGAAATGTAAAGACGGAAAACAAGACAAAACAAGAAAAACTAACAGAAGTTGTCAGAGCGAAAGGAGGGAGTCGCATAAAACTGACAGACGACTTCTGGTTCACAATTCAATTCTGGTAACAAAAAAGGGAAATTGTCTGCTCTTCATTCGTACAACTTACAAAGTGTTTGTTTAGTGTTTGTTTGCAGCTCCTATTTACAGAGAGTGGGTAGGTAGTAGGTTGTAGGTGGTAGGTAGCTGCGAATATTTACTGCATCCTTAGAATCCTTACTACCTAAAACAACAAAAATGCAACGATACTGCCTGGCCTGGTGTACTTTTTTAGTTCCCAATTTGTCCCAACACCATTGTAATTGAGCGAACCTTGTGAACACTCAATCTCTTCAATAGCTCCTTCTTCTCGTAGCCTTTACTTTCTGTACTAAAGTTCTTTATTTTCGAAGGACCAGCTTTAAGCACCAAACTCGTATGATACTTAAAACAATCTTAATCTATCTTATGCTGACTGCACAAGATTCTTGTTCTCTGAGTTACGTGTCTTTAGAAATGTATGAACTTCTACCTAAAGTGATAACTTTCCCTAATCTTATTATTATGAAAAATGTATCAACCAAATAAATAAGACAAGACTTTTTCTTATACTTATTCTAGATCTTATTTAATTTTCAGGTACTCACTTTCACACAATTTCAGACAGACAAACTTTCCGCACGTGTTGACAGAACGAGACGCAAAACGTAACTGAGCTAAAAACATTCATCACATTTACCTATATACATTTTTTCAATGTTTACAATAAATCGTTACATAAACGTCACATACACAATACCATATACACATTACAATACATTCACATACAATCAATTCACTAATACATGTATAGGGTACATATCATACATACACATCGATTCATTTACATCTGTATCAGTGTTTAACTGTACAGTGTATATATCTTTGTTACATACTATACTATCCTCACACACACTCACTTTACCTGTAAAGGATATACACTACAAGACTATGCTATATTACTATACTACACAAAATAGAATTACTAGTAACAAACAGTAACTATCCTAGAATACGAATGTGAATAAGTTTTACAAATCTTATTGCTTATCTAATCCTAATACTTAATCGATTATTCTAAAACTAGTGGGGCTACCCTGGAATAGAAATCATTAAACAAAATCTTATTACTTATCTTATCTTAATACTTAATCACTATTTTAACAATAAGTATAAGTTTAAGCAGCAGCTAAAAGCTCAGCTTAAACCCTCAGACAGGGGTAGCCAGAAACAATAAGACTAGTAATAAGATAAGCTTTAAGCAGTGGCTTAAAGGCTTAGCTTAAACACTCAGACAGGGGCAGCTAGATTTAATAAGACTAACAATAAGATAAGCTTTAAGCAGCGGCTTAAAGACTTAGCTTAAACACTATAACTTAACCTAGTTTAACCTAACCTAGTTTAACCTAACCTAGCCTGCTGTTCGATCAGCAACAACCATAACCCAACCAATCCGATTAAATTTAGTTGGGAAACATTGACAGGGCAGCTCATGCTAAAATAGATATGCATTTTTTTCATTTCCCAGCTTAGGCAGTCAAAAATAACTTGTTTTAGAGGGCATGTTCATTCAGCATGAGTAGATACGTTTATGGCATGGCATTTCTTGGTTTTTTCACCCAGTATTAAAATGCAAAAATTATTGTACATACTAGTAAATACATTATACGTATGTACAATTACAAACCCAAATTCTCACATGCAGTAAAATGTATCAAATTCTAAAAAGCATAATGGTTTAAACAAATGTATTTCTCCCAATAAATAAAAATTACATTTCAAAAATTGTATTTTATCTAAGCACAAGTTTTCAGCACTACATTCATATACATGCTAAAACTTTTACCAGGAGAGAGTTGAGCATAGAGCACAAGTGGAACTATGTAGTTACAAAAACCAAAAGAGTAGGAACCTAAAAGAGCACTTTGTTTTGTAGCAGCTATTGATTTGACAGGATGTGTATTCTTATCATGTATGCACATATAAAAAAGTTTATAATAATCGATATTATTTTAAAAATGTAACAGCTTACAAAAGTGTACTTTCACATTTACCTGTACAAATTAGTTCCTAAGTTTCAGAAGTTAAACAAAATTCAATTTCCCATTGAAGCTTTAAGCATTTCTGCTGATTTCGTAAACATCCGGCATATTTAGTACTGCTAAGGTTTATAAAACGTTCAGTAGATATATATAATAATATTTAGCCTACCTGTCACTTATAATAATATTATTTCCAAGTCATATTTCAAGAAACTTTTTTTTCATCATAACACTGTACTGCAAATGTTGCTTAACAGTAATATAGTCATATGTAATAGTCATAGCTGCAAGCTGTTTTTGTCACACCACAATGAATGCCATTATATTACGTATTAAATATGGTATTGAAATATATATCATTATAAATATTGTATGTACACTTAATTGCTTTTTAAACCTTATTGTATGCACTACTTGTTAGTACGACGTGGGACGTGGGGAAATTGCCCCGTACGCATTTTGTTATAAAATGATGATGATTGAAAAGCAAATAGTGAAAGTTAGGTTTACTTTATAGTAAAATATGCGACATTGGTATAGTAAGTATTCACGCTAATCTCTACAAATTCAAATGAAATAGTATAGTTAGCAACATCAGCGTCTTCTCGTAAGTTTGAGTACATTTTTGGTGCCTAGACTTTCATAAGTAAGAAAATATTGAAATGGAAACAGTAAAAGTGTACATTGTAGTAGTATAGTAACTTTCTTAAGCCCAGGCCGCAGGCTTAGATTTTATTTGAAATATTTCAGAGAATTGAGTGAGTGAGTGTATCTGGAGGAATGGAAGAAATATACATACTAGGTTTACAGGTTTACTTATGCATACGCTTATGAAAAAAAATTCTGACTTCTTCTGACTTATAAATATTTAACTTGCTCTTAATGCATTCCACATCATCGAGACCTCATGATATTTAGAGCTTACACCTACAATAATAGTCTAATGGCAACAGAGAGCATAAAGCCAACGCAGCGAAAGATATTGCATTGAGAAAACCGGGGGAATATCTTGTTGACAAAAGAGTGAAAGATTTTTTAGAGAAGTGACTACATTTAATATGAATTTCAAAACTAGATCTCCCTTATCATTTCTAGTATATGTATATACCTACTCTATGTACGCAAACGTAATATATATCATCCTTGTTACATAATGACTTTGCAGTGAACACAATATCAATACCTACCTGATTGTTTAATATTCGCGAGTGTTTAGCGAAAAAAGCTCTAAAATGAAAGTTGTCTACTTTTTCAGAATTCCTCTTTCCTTGCATAAAGTGGTTCTTAAGAAAACGCGATAATTATTACTGGTGCATTTATTTATTACCCAGGAAGTACAAATTTGTGGAAAATATTGTACAGCAAAATATATGATTGGTTTTCCAATACTCATTGGCCCAATTTCCCATATTAAATCATAGTCATATAATTTAATATCAAAGGCTAATGGCAATGGCACGTCGCATGGGCATAACACTTATGAACATTATTATCCTTTACGTTAGCTTATTTGAACTTGTTCACAAAAAATTGTATAGGTCACTGACCCTAATACCCAGACTCTTGAACACTCGTTGACTGCACTAGTAAATTAGAAGCACGAGCTTTCCTTAAGTATTTTTGATGATGAATGTGAATAACGTTGGACGTAAAGAATTTGTAGTGAAAATATGCAGAAGTAAAACACAATTCACACAAATTCTCGCATATTTGACCCAATATACTAAATATTTGTTAAGCATGTAAAAGTGCAAAAAATTCTCCATGATATTTTATGGGAAATTGGCCTTGTTCATAATATCAAATGTCGTATAGTTGGCTACACAATGTCGCCAAGTTCATGGTAGGAAAACAATATAACAACACTACTATTCATGAAACTCACAATCAATGACCGCACTGAACCAAATATTCCTACTTTTCGCCCACCTACACGAAAAATAAAAGCATTGAAAGTTACGTAGAATATCGTGATCAATCAGTTCAAATATACTTACAAAAAAGTAACAGGGTTTCGGTGCAAGGTTGATTCCCAAATATCGAATGTCAAACATGGTGGTAAATAACCCATTCTTTGGAAAATTTTACTATTAGAAATTTTATTGCATCTACTACCTTGCGAGTTACAACTATTTTGACAATTACGGCCAACATTTGGGAATTTCCGAAATGAAATTTTATTTTCGGCGTGCCGGTTTTATAACACACGTCAACTACTAATATTACACGGAAAACCGCAAATGAAATATTCCTGGCACTACTGAACCTTTTTTCTGTACTCCAGAAAAGTTGAAACGCCCCAGAAGATTCAAGCCAAACCCCGGAGGTGTAATGTGTGTAATGTAGCCAATGTAATAGAAAAGAAAAAAAGTGGAGTACCTATACTCGTTTAAGTCAACAGTCAACTATAAGCTAAAGATCGTAAGTCTAAAACTAGTCAGACCAGGAACCACAAAGTGAAAGTAAAAATGTTCTGTTATGTATGTTACAAGTTTCACTGCATAGTAGGTACCTTTGTATCGGAATCAGAAATTATTAGACTGAACAGGAAAAGTGCATTTGTGTTCTGTTTTGCGTATCCAAATGGAAGACAAACAAGATTGGAAACTGTACCAGTAATTCCACCCAACTGAAAGGGAATTCGCTGTACAGACAAACAAGATGATACATACGTCTTGCCGTATTTCCTACAATAATATTGCATTGGGAGTAATGTAAACTGTTGGTAATCTGCCTCACAATGAAATTCTGTTTGACTAAAAATTACGTGACTTTTGTCAGATAGACTGATTTATAATCATAAACAATGGCCATGTCCTTTTAATAATGTAGATATATACATATACATATGGTAAAATAGAAGCGCACATTTTTTATCATTGGAAATACGGTGCTCCTTAAATTGGCACAGGGAAACTATTCAACCACACCAGCTAACAACATATATAGAAAGCGACTAAATACTACGGTTTTTCAGCTTTTGGAGCAACCAGTAGTAGACAGTTAGGCAGTATGCCCTTAGCGAGACATACAATGTAATAATGTGAAGTAAGAGCACGTATCCTCATGCATTAGTAATATATTTATTTCACTTGCACTGATATAAAAGGTTGACATTAGACATGATGGGAAATCCTATGAGAGTAAAAGTACTTCGAGAATGGGAAATAAATTTCTACAACTCACTTTGTGTGTACTTAACAACATTTGTGTTGGGAAATTTTAGTGGGGCACCTTTAGATATTATACTTACACATGTTTTCATGAGTTTCAGTTATAACGCTAAGTAAACAAAACTTGAGTGTATTAGGTCAGAAGCATTACAGATCGAAATCAGTTATGCAGTAACATTGATTTTAGGGGTGAAAAGTTAAGTAAGGTTAAATATTTGATGATGTAATGTATCATTTCTACACTTGCACTTTATTTACATATATTTTATTTAGTTTTATGGTAAGTATCCTGCATACACGTTTCATCAAATCAGCAACGTAAGTAACATTTGATTTTCTCATCTTGAATTTCTTTCAGGTTATCTACCAGGGAGATTCCCCTGGACAGAATTTCTGATTCTGATACACGCAACTCTATAAAGATACGTTACTTCTAAATATAAAAAAGAAAGCCTTAATAAGTCGATGCTATACTGCCATTTACATCTTACATTCCAATCTGTAAGTTTTCTTTGGCTTTTGTACAGAGATTCTAGTAGGGTTGGACTTGGACTGAAAGCTTTCAACAAGAACTGAAAATACAACAATTGGGCACTCCATCTAAGTAGTTAGCCAGTATATGGTAAGTTATAAACAACCTTCCTTCCACTTATTTACTATTTATAAGGTCAGCTAGTTATACCTACTAAATCTTCCAAAGTCCAAGTAGTATAAAAATTTAATTGATTCTTCTATCAGTTCAGGAATTCAATACCTACATGCTATCCTTACAAAATGAGGGGAATGATGGAATCCACCAACAATCAGATATTTCTAATGGATTTCGTATTTGATCAATATTGGCATACAAGAAAACTGCCTATACTAATGAAAAGTTGAGCTTTAATTTTTCTTGAACTGAATTCTGAAAGTGAATTCCAAGATTTCTGAAGTTAAGAAAGCAACAAAAGAATGTTTCATAGTTGTTCTGTTAATTTTCGACGGCCAACTTTAGGAATACATACAAAGGCTACCAGATTTCAAGGAACACAAATCGGGACACATTTCCGCTTACTGTACAATGCTCTATGACATATTGGGAGGTTATTCTTAAATAAAATAATTTTGAAGCCTTGACCAAAAATACAAGCACATTTTGAAAATTAAAAACCAAGCTGAAACCAGTGTTAAGAGCATTGAGACAGATGTAACTACGGAAATGTTCCACAAATTGATATTTTTGAAGAACTTTTTCAAAACAATTTTCTTAAAAAGCTAAAGTGGACAAATTGTCAAAAGGCTGGCAAGATCAGACAAATCAAGTAAATCCGGTCGTCTGGTAACCTTCTACATTCTTGCACTAAATAAGCTTTAAACTTTGCAATAAATATTATATCGTAATAGCGTTTTAATACCATACTGAAGTAACTGAAGATACAAATATAGGGATATGTATAGATATGTATTTACCAATGTTTAACAGGATATGAAGCAACAACAATTTGCCTACCCATAGATCACTGTAGATAATTGTATGATTGTCGAAAGACATAAATAGTAAAATAAAATTGCAATTTCACATACATCATTGCCGTTAGCATCTATCAATAGTTACTGTATTTCAGTTCGCTAGGTCGTAAATACATAATTCTATCACCAAGGCAAACTAAATGGAAACACTATCAAAGGAATCAATAGGATGCAATTTTGGCAGAAACCCAATGCGAGAATAGAAAGGAAGCATCCTTTTCTTTCTCCCTTTTTGATTAAAGATTCGTTGGCTTCTACTTTTTATGCTGCAATGAAATACCTTTAAGCAAAAATAAAAGTACACTGCCAATACTGAATAGAACTGAGCAAATGTTGGAAACAAATTCAGCTTCAATGATTGGTTAGCTTTGAAAAAGTTTATAATTGAAACATGGGATGTGATGATGTGAAGCCAATTTGGTTTGAGTTTGATGGTCGATGGGAGTATGGGAGTAACGAAAGAAAATAAGATTAAACACTAAGCAGTAGCCACTATCTCACTATAACTAGATTCTTTCACTTCCTTGAGTAAATAATAGCACAATCAAATTGTCTTAAATGTCTGCGAATTAACTAAGATAGCTACTAACCATTATACTGAACCAAAATGAGGATTATGTGTATTAAATGAAAATATTACAGAATGAAATAAACTTTCTAATTAAATCAGGCATATTTCTTTAGCGTTTCCTTTTGGCTCTCCAAGGGAAATAGTTTCCACAAATGAAAATTTATATCCATTTAAAGGAGGAACTGGCTACAGTGTAAATAATCCGAGAAACTGCACGTCCACACGCTTTCATTTCAACTCTCTCTTCTTCCTCCCCGGTAGATACCTTTACGCTTTTACTTTACCTACTCACTTCTGGCTTCCTTGGCTCTGCTCCAGAATGCAAGATGCTAAGCAAACAACTTAAGATCTGTCCTTTATGCGTGTACGTTTTGAACAGGAGGAAGTGACTTCGGCTTTGAATTAAGTAAATAACTAACATTCCAACATCCTAGCACATCAGATAGATAGTAAATGGATACTTTCATACACTTTTACTATTGTTTGCAAATACTTTACCCATAAAACCTCGTTTTCGGTGTTTTATGTTAAGTACATGAACAATTGCGCCCAATAAATTGGTATCTATCTTTTTTTGAAAACCTAATAAATAAACTCTTATTATTAGAACAACATACTCAAAACCAACCTAATACCTAATATCAAGAGCTATTTCTTAAAAATAGTAAATTATTAGCAATGATATTAAATATTTTATTGCTTTTTAACTGGTATTTGTGCCGAAAAGGTCGTTCGACAAAGATATTTTAACCATGAAAATAATTCAATACTTAACCTACAATTTAATTTTATAATGGATTGTTTCTACTAATTTAAACTCTTTACTACCATTCAGACATTTAAATTTTCATTTTGCACAAAATGACAATTCAAAATGAATTTATGTGTAAAATACGGTAAAAGTAACATAAATATAATGTATATATAACTGCCCAATTTATTTCATTTTTCGTTTCCGTTTTTAGATGTGAAATAAATATTTCGCAAAATATTTAATTGTGTCCCATTTACTTCAAGATCAGTGTAGGACAAAAATTTCTTTTCCTCTCCATTCGTTTTTTTTTCTTGTAAAAGTTAAATGGGTAAGAGATTTAATTACTATTCCTGCGGTTTTTTGCGATTACCTAACTTTATTATAGTATATACTTTTATTCTATCCTACCCTAAACTTGTTTTTAAGCCTTTCTCTGCATTTAGCCTTTAAGGATTGAAATTGGCTTTGTCTGAATTGTAAAAAACGAGTGAAGGCACAAAAAAGGTCACCCATACGTTCACACTACTTATCGATTTTGTATTTTTTGGTTGGAATTGGAAGACTATTTACTACGTAATTTGAAATACGATCGGTTTCCATTTTTTACAGGAATAAGAGGATAAAATCTACTTATAGTAAAACTTGTGGTTGCTGCTACATTTACGGCTAACAAAATTGTAATAATTGCATTTAACACAAATCAGTTTTGCTAGGTTGTGCACTTTGTGCATTTTATGAGGTAGCGGTCATTATTTCTGCAACTGTAGAGCGTCTAACAGAGTGTTACGCCATTATACTAGATATAACATACTAAGAACACCAAAAAGTAAATTTGCACCACAGTACATATTTGCCTCGTAAATAGGATTCCATTAACTTAGTTATCCACAAGAGTAGAGCGATGAAAATAGAAATAGTAAGTAGCTTCACACTCTGTAACATTGAAGGTGAGGGGTGAGTACTCAAATGTTTTATTTACGATAGGAACTAAGGATGAGTAAATTAAATTTCGCATTACCAGAAAGCAAAGAGAGTGTCAATAGAGTTTTAAAACGTTGTTGAGTGTTGTTGACGGCTACGTAACATGGCATTCTAAATAGATTAAAGTTGCTATGAAATAAATTCGATTTCACATCATTTTGTAAAAGCAAAGAAGGTCTGACTCAATCCAGTCCATAAATTCTGTCAACTTTATGTTATGGATGATAGAGAGTATTGAAAGCGGAATACCGTATCTTCTTTATATAAATATTATGCAAGTGGACCTACGATATACAATAGTAGGTTACACAAACCCCTTTTTATATAAATATAGAACCCTTGTGGGGACGGTAAATGCATTGCTTTAACCTTATATGAAAAATTAACTTTGGAGAATAAAAAATTCCAAGGTTCTTGATCTATGTTGAATCAGGAATGTTATATCGACCACCGATTCTCAGGACCCTTTCTTCCTACCTTTAATCCAAAATTTTTACAATTTATTCAATAATAATTTGTTTACGCCTAAATAGTTCAAAAGATAAGTAATATGGAGTGAATACTCTGCGGAGGAAATGCATAAATATTATTTAAGTAGTTTTAATTATTTTTTACCAGTAATATTTTATAAATTTTGTCCGAGGGGTCTTGAGAATTTCTGGTTTTTACTTAATAGTTGGTATGGTAGTAGATTGTTTCGCAGGGTAGATGACTAGTAAGAGAAAATACAGAAAGGAAAAGGAGAGTGAATGGAGTCTATGTCCAACCAAGCCAAGTTAAAAGTTTGTCTTGGAGACTCACGCTTCAATAAGTCAAAGTCCATTGTATACAATTGAAAGCTTAAATGCTTGAACTTTGTGGGCTTCTGCAGTTATATATGTCTGAGAAGGGGAATCTTTGTACATACACTTGTGTAGAATCCGTGCGGACATACTTACATAAGTATTTACGAAATACATATATAATATTAGGCAATCCAACTCTGCTAGCTGGATATGGACTGGATCTGGGACTGGAATGGCAAAACTCCAGTCAGAACTTTATTTGGTCTTTTAGGAAGGTGTCGATTGAGGGAAAACATGTGGCCTAGCCAAGACCCTGTTTATATACAATATGCCATTTATGACGAGATAGTAAAACTAAAACATTTTACTCTCGTACAAAATAATGCAATGTTGACGCTGCAGTAAGTAGGGTAAATACTAAAAAGGTAACACAAAGTAAGTGCAGACAATGCAGAAGTCAGGTACACATACAGGTACACTGCATTGCATTGACTGCACTGACAGTACGATGTTCAGGACACATTACGACACACTTATTTAGAACACAAGTTGAAGGAGAAAGGAAGAAGTGACTTCGACTGCACTACTTTTATAAACTATAAGATATAAAAAATAGTACGGAAACGCCGACGAACATTTATTATCTCTGTCTGTCCTGTCTTGGTGTACTCGTAGTCTACAGTCTTCTGTTCTGTCTAAAAGACAAAGTGGTTTGCCTCTCCAATGATGTTACTATATATAATGATATTTATAGTGTCTAGTCTACCACTTTACTTCATCTATTTCCAACAATTGGAACGTAACTCGACTTTCTCACACCGCACCATGTCGTGGAATCGTGGTAGCTATTTTCAACGAACGAATTGTGCTTACACTTTACAAGGTAATTGTATATCTAACGATATCTTATGAGATACATATATATACGAGCCATACGAAGGAAGTATATACAAACGAGTAACATTGTAGACTATTTCATACTGAATCGTATAATACTTAATAATTATGTATAAAAGACAGTCGAAATTCTCGTGGCCATGTAAACCGTAATCTAACCGCGGTGAGGCTAGAATTGTTATCTCATAATATTAGCAATTCTAATATGTTTTGTTCGCAAAATCGAAAATGATTGTATTTTACAAACTTTCCAATTTCTCCAAACACTTTGTAACAATATAGTACTATGGTTAATAACATCATTCTGTCTGTATATACGCATTTTAGTATTCTTGTTCTAATTATTGTGAACAAGCATTGTGTTTTGTTACGTTTTAAATACTGATGTATAAAATAAAATAAAACGGAACTGGTCCACCGAGTCCTAAAGTAATTGTCGAACTCTACAAAATTGAAAACGTTTTCTACAATAAGTTAATTAAGCGCGTCCTATGTTTTCTTTTGAAGAGGCCTTGTAGAATTGCTAATTCTATAATTTTTGATAGGAAATATATATTTGACGCTAAGCTAGGAATATTCTGTAGAAACGTTTTTCAGAAAATATGCCATCTTTTTTCCAAAAATTCCTACATGGAATTGACTTGAGTCTATTTTCAGTTTAATAAAGAATTTCAATGTACTCAGCGCATTGAGATATTGTCGCAAATATAAAAGACAGCACTTTGACTGGGATGTTCATCCATGGATAGACGGAGAGGCTTATTTACAAGAACGAGAAATAGGAATAAATATGTAGGTCCTTTTCCTCTATTCCGCATACTGCAATACACCACATAACACTTACTGTTAAGAAGTCTAAACAATCAGTCGACATCCGCGGTAGACTTATTATTCGGCACAGTTTAATAAGACGCCAAAACACATGCAACGCCCAAACTGGAGTATTTGCAGTTTTGCCGGAGTTTATTGGAAAGACCGTAAAATGGAAAGCCACTTGGGGTCTAACAAGAAGCTCATGATTCACACACAGGATATACTTGCAAATTGTTTACTAGATGCTTGCATGGGATAACTAATTTATGTACCTACACACATATTGAATTGAACGGTGCACGTTGTAAACATTGCAGTACAATATTCACGCTGTCAATTCAGTAGTCATGCAGGTAGAATTTATACTGAAATTCCTATCGCCGAGCCGCCTGCAAGAGAATTAGTAGATAAAATGAAAGCAACAAATTTCGAAATTGGGAAGTGTTTTCACTTTGTAAATTACAACCTTCATTAATTAAGTAAACCAGTATTACATACATTATATTTAAAAAATGATGTATGAAAATTCTCAACAAATAATATGTAATGTAATGTTTGCAAAGTGGGCTCTACCATTCAATCCAAAATACTTTCACATTGTATTTGTATTACACCAGAAATCTCTGCACTGTAAATATTGCAATAGGAAACATTTTCCCAGAAAGCATAATAACCATTAAGACAAAATTTTTCTCCGCTTCATTGTAGTAATTGCCCAAAAAATACAAACAAGTGGAAAATGGAGAGTCATAAGAAAATTTTAATCTAGGGGTACGACATAAGAGTCTAGTGAAGCATTCCATTTTGATATTTCTCGAAGATTCTCCGATTGTTCATGAAGACGCAATAAAGTTGAGAGATGTCCATCTACTGTGCATTGAATGGTAAGAAAGCAAAGAGAAAACACAATACAATGTTCACTAAGTTTACCGAAGAAGTTTCTGCTGTCATTTTCCCATTGCTTCTCTTGTGTAGCTCTAATGTCACTACTACCTAAGTATTTCTAGAACTGCCTGCGTGTACGTGTCTTCTCAGCTTCTACTAGAAACACAATGACAGTAACAATATCTGACTCAGAGGGACTTTGTTTGCTTTCTCTTATTGTCGTCGTCAAATTCAGATAAATAACGTAAATGGAGTGTGGGAATTAAGCTGCCATCATAAAAGTCATCAAATCTCAGCCCACATCACATCCTCCTCATATACTTTATATTATACACTTCCCAATGTCACTGTACGCTGCGTTAATGTCGCATAAGTCATGGCTTGTTCACTTCTTTCTAAATAAACTGATTCTGATGTCGAAATCTTAATGGGCACAATATAATATCTACAATAGTATCTATAATAGTAATATCTAGTGCACGCTATATACTTAAATAGTAATATTAATATTCATGTAAAATGTGCTACCTTTATACTCTGTCTCTGAGAAACTGTAGTTAACATATCTACAGCCGAGTTTCAATATATGTACATTTGAAAGGTAATAAAACAAAATCTCGGGCTGACAAAATCTCGGGCTGACAAAATCTCGGGCTGACAAAATCTCGGGCTGACAAAATATCTCGTGTGACAAAATCTCACACATTAGTGCATATATCTATGCATGCTTAGTACATACTTATATTCGTCTCTCTGCTGGTTCAATGAAATATAATGTAATAATAACATTATTTTAAATATTACAATAAACAAATGACAATTAAAATTTTTAATAAACTAATCTTGTGTAATCAATTTTCTTGTCTAGTAGTTAATTTGTTGGGTTTGTATTATACTTCTCCTTTCTCCAATGCAGCGTGTGAGATTTTGTACATAATATATAATGTTACTTGTCGGCAGAACTTACTCAGTAACACCCACTGGCATTTCTATTTTAGCAAACAGGCATAATATATGTATGTATTCTTTACACAACAATTATACTTTTTGATATGCAAAGCAAGTTGGAAGGTAATAATGATAAATAATTTTTAATATGATGCAGAATATATTATTTACAATTCACAAAGGGAAACGTACAAATAGCAACGGTACCGCTTTAATATTCTGCAGCATTTGCACTCCTAAATAATTGCTTTTAGCATTGACTACCTGCTTAATTATATTATTTGTATGTGTAAGTGTTTAACTTTTAGTATACTGCGCCAAACAGTTTGTTTGCATTGAATTGTGAAATGAGTAAGCTACATAAATATGCTACACAGAATGTGGGTAGGTAATATTTAGGTTTATTATACAAATATTAAGAAATCTGCTCTAAGGCTTAGAAGAATTCATTTAAAGGTAAAAGTTAACCTTAGTGGCTTTCTCTCTTTTTCGTTTGTCTATAAACTCGAGGGGAAGTTGAGTAGTTCATAAATGTAAATGAAAGCTAATAAATTCCAAATTATATTATATGAATGTCGGGAGTCAGTGTAACGTGCAGGTGTACCAAAGGAAGCAATTGCTCTAAAAAGTAGAATTTATTATGTAGTGCAAACATTGTGAGACTATTTTCACTTTTGCCATATTCATTTTAAGTGTACCGTGTACAGTATACTAGTAATTATACAGTATTTAAATACATAGTATTCCCAGCTCAACAATAATAAATCTAAGTAATGATAACTTACAACTGGGGAATAAGGTTTTGTCCAGGTTAAATAAATATTTAGCTACTTGGTATGATATGTTTTTTGGTATTTACAACATATTTGTATTTTATATTAAATTTTAAATTGAGCTAAATATATTTTTATTAGGAAAATAGTTAAAATTGGGCAGAAGGCGTGGGAAAGATGTATTTGTAAAGAATGTTGCCAATCCATACCTAACAAGACATAGATGTTGCAATTGCAACTAATCCTGCAAAAGTGTCTGTGTAACAGTAATGGGTGGCTGTTAGTCTGCAGCTTGTCCTCAATAAGTTTTTTTTGCTCGATTTGTCAGAACAAACTCTTGTTATTATGGATATGGAACATGAAATGACTAGACTCATCTATTTGCCTTGGCCTTATACCCTAAAGATCAAATGGTTCAAGTCAAATATAGACTGGAGAAAGAGTTTATTTCCAGTTTCTACTTCTACATTAAGTGAACTTCTTTCTCCAACATACTATACTTAACTTTTCCTTTAGCAATCGATTATGTTTTATGTGTATCGCATATCGGCTTTCAAACCTGGTTTTGAAACCGATTTTTCGATTCGTGGAAACACTATTTTCTCATTTCATGCAACCTAAAAAATAAATTGGGGTAGATACCGATAGCAATTTTAATATTGTCATTATTTTTAATTAGCATGATTTGGGGGCATTAAAATTGCTAAGACTGTCTTTAATAAAGAAGTAAGTTGGTGTTGTTCTTCTGAGTTTAATAATTATCAACCTGCTTTGATTGTAAGAGTTGAAATTAAAAAATTATCTGCAAAAACGATAATTTCATGCACCTAAATAATTTTCATATTTTAAGTTTTAAGAGTAATTTTATTGTTAAAGGTTACGCAGTATTTTGGTCTGCGTTCACTTTAGTAGGACATAAAAACCTAAAAGGATAGATATACATAACAAATAGAAAGAATGTAGTACATTTTGTAACTTACCCGTACTAAAAGTATGTAAAAACATCAATAATATGCATGTGGAGCGTGGACAAACAAAAACTTTCCCATTACGTTATAATAATTTCCTAAGTGTTAGTAAATCGCATGACATTAGCTTGATATATGGGACATTGCTATAGAAATCTCATCCAATAGTGTTTTAACATACTGACAAAGCAAGGCATCTTGTCCTGTCCCATATTATTATTACCTTGGCTAGCCATGGATGTCCCATTGCTTGGGAACTTTTTATAGAATTCCTTCTTTCCGCAAGTTCCGCTCTCATATTATCCTTAAATATATCTACTGGCTGCGCAGATTACATTCAGCTATTCGGTCTCAGCATCCCTTGCAAAATGCCAAATATTATCAAGACTCGTGGATAAGCCGTTCTATTGGATAAGTCCCAAAAGGTCCTTCAATAATTTTGTATTTCAACCAATGAAATACCCCATAAAGCTGTTTTTATCTTCTACTATAATCCGCGTGCACTAATCATAAGTGATACTGATACCAATGATATTATCGTAGTTTGTCCACTGAATTATTCATTAAAGAATTATTATTTTTATTACCGTTATAAATAGTCCATACGTACCAATATGGGGAAGACTAGTGCATAATGCTGTATACATTGCATAAGTACTTAAACGGGAAAAGTAATAAATTGCCAAATGCATAGCGACGTCAGGCATTGCACACATAAAGTACAAGTATGTAATCCGATGTAATCATTTACATTTCTGTGTACATAAATACATACTTATATATGAAATACAATGTTGCATCCATTAGACACAGGTATTTATATCCTATTCTCTCTAAGTAACCAAAAAACCACTGAATATATTTATACTATTTATATGTATATATTTAGACAGAGAAGTGAAAGTATTTGCTTCTTTCACCGATTCAGAAGGCTGCATCTATTATTGTCAACGCTAATGCATAGGAAGTATTTTTTGGGTATGCGACTCTGCAATGCACTAACATAAAATATGGTTTAGTTGTGTACCAAAAGACTCTAATTTATCGTGCTTCTTCAAGGATTCCACGCATTTGTAATTGAAGTGCCCATCCGTTAATTTATTATAATATACTTTTTGCGGCACTAATATCAATATCTTTTATGTAAAATTTAAATTCCCGTTTATTCTGCATGGCAGCAGTGAATCTTGAATAAGTGGCATAAATTAGAGAAATTATTACAGGGCCTTATATATAGTACTTATTCCGATCCTACTACAATAAATTCTGGAATTTTCTGTATGAGAAACTTTGATATGTTATTTGTATTTATTGAGAAACAAAACAAGCTTCAAATGCATATAGTTTTTCTACACGGATTAGTAATTAGACTTCAAGAGAACATGAGTCATGAGCTTATCAATAATTTTTAATTAACCTTGTTTAGTTGTAAGCTTAAGCTGGTAAAAGTGAAATGACAGAGAAAAATATGTAAAAGCTTTCTCTTTGCGTGGGCTAAGAAGCTATGGAGCTTTTCTCTGAATTTTTTTCTTACCCGTTGCGTTGGCTGAGAACAAAAACTTTAAAGTAAATATATGGTTTTCCCTCTTCCCTCTTGTTTGAAATGGAATATCGAATATTAGAGAGGGCTTGAGGACGAGGACTACGTAGTGTTTCACATTCACATATAATCAGAAATCAGATCAGCATCTTCCAAATAAGCCAGCATACAAATTTAATGTGTTTTTTTCTAGAGGTGGGCTGTTCCTAAATGAAATCGAGCAGGCTTCATTTTCTATGCAACCGAATCGGATGAAACTTCAGCCAGTCGCAAGTATAACATGTAGCGTTCATTTGGCTATTTTGAAATTTTGACAAACCTTATGTAACCAATTCTATTGGATGTCAAAGTTGGTCAAAAATGAACTTCGGTAGAACAGCCATTATCTTGTTTTGAAAAAATAAAATTATTGGTTCACATTTCGAATATCTACAGAATAGCAGAAAGGTTGATCTAAATGTAAAGTAATTTCAAAAAATGCAAAACACCTAAAAATAATAGTTTTCAATGATCAGGGGGCCTGTGCCATTTTTACATAGTGTTCAGAACAATGTAAATGTAACATACATTAACAATATCGCCAGTCGCCAAGTAAGATAATAAGCAATGAATTTATTAATTATGTAGTCTCTATTTAGATTGGCCCTTTGAACTCACATAATGAGCTTTAAAAATTTATATAAACAAAGGTGATTCCAGGAATTTAATTTAATTTAATGAGTCCCTTTTGTTTTAGTGCTAAAAGCTCAATTAGCCAACAGGAAAATCAATTGATTTCACAATAGTATCAGTTGAGAATATAGTCGACACCATTTAGTAGTCTTTGGCAACAGAACTCATATTGCACAATGTGTGGGGAATGTTAAACAATAAAGTGAAAATGAAATAGGTGGACACTAATCTCTTCAAATAGTTAAAGGTACACTAGGCTTAAAGCACGATACGAAATACATAGTACAGTACAGAGTCAGCATTATTAGAGCCAAAACAGATTTTTGTAGGAAAGAAACGTTACTTGAGGCTTTGTTTAGCAGAGTACATGTAGGAGAAGGGTTGCATTTACATCTGTGTTTCTGTGTAGTATAGTTGTTTGTGGTGTAATATTATACGTACAGTTCATTTCACCCAAAGGGTTGGATAGGCAATACCTTTCCATATATAAGATCGGAAACAGAGCTGAGATGACAGCCTCAGCAAAGCTCTCCTCACATGAACTTAGACTGTCTGCGTGTCTTCTAACCTTCAATTATATTTGTAACTGCGCCTGCCATTCCAAGCGTGCTATTAGGTATTTCTCGCGCACACTGGGGCAGTTGAAACGCAGTGGCATATCTTTGCAGATTTTCCATCATGCGTGATAACATGTACAGTGTATATACATTTGTTGCTACATACTAACGTCGCACCGTTATAAATAACAGAGCGCTAAACCGACGGCGGGAGGCCGATCATCAATCATCTATTCTGTAGCATTCATTCATTCCATTCACCAAATTGTCAATTGTTCGAAATTGAGAACATTATTTTCATATTTTGTTTTATTATCTTTTAATATTTCGGGACTAGGAAATCCGGTCTGTTTATCAAGGAAGCTAGGTAAGTGTAATTTATTTAACTTCATAATATATATAATCCTAGAACAGGCCATTTTTAATTAGGTATTACTATCATAGATCGGATATTTATTTTACAATTTCTATTATCAGGTATATTATATATTAATTTAAAACTGTTTCTTAATCTGTGGAAAACCAAAAATTGTTAATTATAAAATTTTTGTTTACAGCTGGCGTTGCTCTGGGGTGTGCGAGGTTTAGCAACAACAAAATCATTTTTGTTTTTACTTATTAAAAAACCTAAAAATTGTATTTGCTTGGTCGTATTTTAAAATTAATGTAGTTGTAATAATAATTATTATTTTGAAGTTGCTATACCTCGTTCCAGAGTTGGTCGCCTATATAATTTCAACATAGCACTTAGACAAAACGCCTCGTATACGTTGGGACTCCTTTTGGAGTGGGATATC
Organism: Tomocerus mixtus; assembly: GCA_034694165.1. NCBI lineage: Eukaryota > Metazoa > Arthropoda > Collembola > Entomobryomorpha > Tomoceridae > Tomocerus > Tomocerus mixtus. The sequence goes on along the minus strand of JAQFYC010000976.1, from coordinate 5,242 downwards.
TGGGATCGGCGACTGAGCCGACGGACCCCTAGCCCTGAGGTTGATAACATATAGGTTGCAATGCATAAACTTCTTTCCTGTTGTCATATATTCATATGGATTTTTATTTTTCACATATAAACTGTAGGTGGCGGATATTTGTTTTAAAATATATATTGTGCATAGGTCACGGATAGTTGTTTGTAAATATATATTGTGCATAGGTCACGGATAGTTGTTTGTAAATATATATTGTGCATAGGTCACGGATAGTTGTTTTTTAATACATCTTATTGACATTTGTATATATATTATGATATGTAATTCCTATTATCATCAGATATTGTCATTGATTATGTTTTCAATATTTAAGTTGATTTCAGAAATTTATTTCAAAATAAAAAAAATATTTCAAATGAGTTTCTTATATTGCAGGTATGTAAACTTACGAAAGCAAAATGAATATTTCCCGAAATCATTATTGTGTGATACCCACATGTTCATTGGAATTTCGAAAAATATCTGGGCCGCTTTCATGGCACCGGTACTATTTATTATCCATTAAATACATCTTAAATAGAAATTATTCCTAATTATTGCAATTGTTAGTAACGATAATTTATTATATAGAATTCCTCATGAAAAAAATAAAGACGTTAGAGAGAAATGGTTGGCAGCCATCAGAAATTCCAGAAAGGACGTTAATTGGCAACCTAGTAGCGGTTCCAGAATCTGTTCCCGGCATTTTGAAAACATATCCTTCAAGATTACAGCCGTCAAACCTACTCTTTGCAGGGAAGCCATGCCAACGCTTCATATGGATACAGGTACAATGATTTTGAAACATTATACAAATTCAATGTGCTTGAAATTTGGGCTAGCTTGAACAAATACTCTAATTTGTGTAGACTTTCTCGGACTCAACTCTGAAGTTGCCGATGATAAAGATGTCGAAGATCCACCGTTGGAAAGACCTTACAACCTTCAATCAGCAGCCCAAATACATGAGATAAAGAACATCGTACAAATGCTGGGGTATGCTACATTGGCAGCCATATTATTGAAGCGAAATGAACACCGTCCTATCATAAATACAAAGAAAAGGTCTGGCGATTCAATTACTGAAACCCCAAAAAAGAGAGGCAAACTAATTTCCAAAGACCATCCTTATTGTATAACCGAGTCACCACGTTCAAGATGTACACGTCTTACAGAGATGAATATTAAAGCTAAAAAGAAATTGATACTTCTTAAACAAACAGTGACAAGAAAACAGAAGAAGTTGGACACTCTTATCCCGTTTCTTAAAAAACAACGTCTCCTTAATGCACAGCAGTTAGAATTCTGCGATAGTTACTCTTCCGTCATGGAAATGTTGATCGATGCCAAAAAGAAGAGACGCACTGTTGAGTACAGTGACGATATGAAGCAATTCGCCGTTACATTGCACTTCTACTCACCTAAGGCATACACTTTTTTAAGAAATCATTTAACTTTGCCACACCCTACTACTCTATCATCGTGGATGAAATCGGCAAACTGTGAGCCCGGACTTTGCATTGAAGTTATAGACAATCTTAGAAAGGAAAAAGACAAGGACAAATGCAATGTTATGCAGGATGTAGTAATGATGATTGATGAGATGGCAATAAGAAAGGACACGCCTTGGGATCCCAAAAGACGTAAATATATGGGCTACTGCGATTACGGAAATGGTCAATTAGAAGATGATAGTTCACTTGCTAGCAACGCATTAGTCTGTTTGGTTGCTGGATTGTCAGGTGGCTGGAAATGTCCGATTGGATATATATTTACCGATAAATGTGATGGGAAAGTGTTGACTACTTTTGTTGTAAGTGCCCTCAGTATGATGACCGAGTCGGGATTTATTGTGCATAGCATTACTGCAGATGGCGGGACTAGTAATGTAGCAATGTTCTCTCAATTAGGAGTAATTGAAGAAGTTAAATCTTTTGGCTTAAAAGTAAAGCAAGATAATATTACCCCTTGCTTCGTCAATGCTCAAAACGACAGAAAAGTCTATGCTATTTATGATGTTGTTCACATGATGAAGCTTTGGAGAAATTGTTTGGCAAATTTAGAGGACCTGAAATGGAAACATGGCCCCATAAAATGGACATTTATAGAAGAGCTTAATAAAATACAACAAAGTGAACACATAGTTGCTGCAAACAAGCTCAATAACAACCACATCCAATTTGAAAAGCACAAAATGAAAGTGAAGTTTGCAACACAAATATTTAGCAAGTCTGTAGCGGATGCAATTGACTTCTGTTGTGAGGATTTAGGATTAAACCAATTTGCTGATTCAATGCCCACAACTTTATTTTTACGTCTGTTGGACCAAACTTTTGACATTCTCAATTCTAGAAATCCAAAACAAACGAAATGTCAGGCTCCAATGACCAAGACTTCATTGTCAGAAAATATAATCTTTCTTGAGCAAGTGGTTAAAGACATTTTGGAAATAACATACCAAAAGAAAGTCATACGGAAGGGAGTTGCAGAATATAAGACCGAGCTATTGTGTAAAGGTAGAAGAAAGAGGGCCGTAATTGGTTTGGCAATAAGTATTAAATCAATAATTGCAGTATCAAAGGAGCTATTATTAAGAAGCTATCGTCCGTTTCGGTATGTATTGACCTATCGATTCTCACAGGATTTATTGGAACTCTTTTTCAACAAAGTGAGATCGAAATTGGGGAAGAATGACAACCCTAATGTTGTTGAATTTATCAATATAATGAAACGAGTTTGGCATCAAAACCTTTTGAAATCTAATAGTTCTGGGAACTGCATTAATCAGGATGAGGATACTCCCAAAGGGCTTCTAAAACTCAAATGTCCAAAAAGACAATGTATTAATAACGATCATCTTACAACAGACGACAATATTTCGATTCCTGATTACTTCAATGTTGAAACATCTTTCTATGAAAACTGTTTAGCATATATAGCTGGAAACGTTGTACATTCAGTGGCGGAGGATATAAAGTGTGGCCAGTGTTTCGATGCTTTATTTAACAAAAGTTCTGACAGTTTACCCGCCCACATAGCAAACTTGATTATCCGAAAAAACAGAGGTGGTTTGACCTTTCCGAGTTATTCGGTCTACAAAATTTGCAAGAAGACGGACGGGTATTTTAAGTCACTGACATCAAATGCAACCATTATTCCAAAATTAAATGACCTGGATTCTAAAATTCGGAACAAAGTATTGAAGGATGCACTTGGAATGAATGTATTCCCTGATTTAGGCAACCATGTGATGGATTTTGACCCTGTGAACAATGAAAGTCATCTTATCATTGTTATTAAACTGATAGTGACACATTTTCTTAAAATTCGGCTATTTTCTCATGGATTGAGATTCAGAAGGGAAATAATGGGCATATCACAACGACACTCTCTGACAAAAGCGACATTGTTCCGAAACGAGTAGAGTTTGTTACTATGTTTAGCACTTTAATTAATTATTTGTACTCTAATTAACTTATGTTGTTTGGACTATTATTTATTTTCTGTGTCGTTCTAGTTATGTTGATTTGTATGAATTATTGATATTGATATGTTCTGTATTAGTTACTTTAAACAGTTATATGTATACTCTAATGTGCGATAATTAATTGAAGTTGTTTGGACTATTATGTATTTGCCTTGTTCTATTTATATTGATTTGTTTGGATCACGATTAATTATGGATGAATTTTTATGTATGTGCTGTGATATTGCCTTTGATATTTGGAATTAATTAAATAAGTTAGAATAGGATACATTGCCCGTTTTAGCTTCCAAGTAATTTAAATTGCATCACAAGTAGGGGCATTATATAGGGACCATTGATAGCCGGCAGACAGGAGAGTTCACTTATTCGTCAAATCATTTTTTATTTATAATTTTGTTAGTGAAGATTCATATTTCGAAAGTAACTATCCGATGCCTTGTTCCTATTATTGTGATGGTATGTTGTACTGTACTGTAATGTGTGCTAATACTATTATGTAGAGCTAGCAACAGCCGCCTTGTCAATTCCACTAATCGGTTGAGAGGTCTAATCTTTAGTTTGAATTACGTGAGCACTTCCCGGTTCAATTTTGGATAGCAGTAGATTTCATAAATAAATTCGCTTGCTTTATCTCTGTGTGTATTAAGGTCTGTGATTTCACCTAAGAACCAACGGGGTGATGCGAGGTGAGGTTTCAAGTTTGGAATGAAACTTAGAATGTATTCATCTGTGTAATATGTGGAAATTGCAATAAATACAAATAATACAAATAAATATGGAGAAGGAAGTCAGTTGCTCTCGTTATCCATAAATATGAATGGGAATAGACGTATTAACAAAGGTACCCCAACGAGACAAAAAAAATCAACTTTTTTGATCCCCTTATAACGTGGTAGCAAATGGGTATCAATCGAAAGCACTAGTAAAGGGCTTTAAAACAACACTAATTTCATTTTTCTACGGTGTCTCGTTCACGAGTAACCAATGGGATCCGAAAAATCCGAAAATCGGACTTTTGCATTACACTTGAACGGGACACTGTAAAAAAATGAAATTAATGTTGTTTTAAAGCCCTTTACTAGTGCTTTCGATTGATACACATTTGCTACCATGTTATAAGGGGATCAAAAAAGTTGATTTTTTTCTAAGTCTCGTTGGGGTAATAGATGATTTCCTCAATCCCTCACTTTGCTACCTCTCCTGTGTTACAATAGAGAATAAATACACGGGACAGGTAGCAAAGTGAGGGATTGAGGAAATCATCTATAGATATAGGATAGAATAGATACAGAACTGAGGAAACTTACTTTATTTGTTTACCTTCTACTGGCGGTGTACTGCTCCTGTGATCGAGAAGCTAGCCGGGCTGCGAGGAGCTTCTTGTATACCCCAATTTTACTTTTTAGCACTGTAGTATATGCACTATCAATCGAATGTATACACTATAGTGCTAAAATGTAAAATTTGGGTACATAAGACTGCATAATTCAAACGATCGCGCGGTGGACCGCCACTACAAAATTATTTGTTAACATGGGCCAGTACTCCTCTTGCTATTCTATCTCTCTATACTCCTACTTCTATTGTTGGGGTACCTTTATTAATACATCCAAGGAGCGTAAACGTTACTATGGCATTGTGTCGTAATACCAGGAGGGTTAACTAGAGAATTTGCTGCAGTAGAATTTTGCAGGTCTATAAGGGACATTTTCCGATTTATTTTGGCAAAAATCCCTT
>JAQFYC010000975.1:0-42250 GCA_034694165.1 Tomocerus mixtus | reverse complement strand
TACTTTCCTTTATTGCATTTTTCTGAAAAATCATTCCAAAACTGCTGATTAATCATTCCACATTAAATGAGATCCTTTATTGTATAGTGTGTATGTATGTATGTATGTGTGTTTCTCTACAAAGACTACAAATACATACGTAGTAGAATACTTAAGACTATAAATAGAATAATGGAATAAAAGGAACACACAACACAACACGAAGATTTATTCGATCCAGACCCGAGCACGCGTCAACTGTCTTTCTGAAGAATTTATTGTGGAAAACAATTAGCAAGCAATAAGAACAGAAATTGAAATTAACTATTTCCGATGAAGAAATTGCTGCAAATAATCCCACTGTATTCAATAATCCGCATTAAATACTTATGTACCTACCTTTTCCATTGGATGTTGTATATAAATGTATATAGACACTCATAATTTCATTTTATACATTTAGTACACTTATGTATGTATATAGGTAGGTAGAAATAGCAAATGCAGACAACAAACTGTCTTTAGTATCCTTATTAACATTATAGTAGATCTTTTCGTATAAAATTACTTGCTGCCTGGCTGTAGTGTAAGTAATCATTTGTGTAAATCATATTTTCCTGCACTTGCAATATAGTAGCTAATATTTACCTTGTAGTATGAATAATGCTTTACATATAATATTATTGTGTCTGAAGTGCTGTTAGGCCTGGATTCGGAACATATTGCTCTGATACACGACGACTGACCTGACGAGTCTTTTACTGGTCCTTAGCTAACCCTATTCTAAATACAAATACAAATACAACAGAAATATAATACAGATAAACTTATTAGTCTTTAATTACAATACAACAATAATCAAAAGCGGAAATATCCCATTTACAATATTAGTAATAATTATATAGATCAATTAAAAACATGTTCACCTTAGATAGTGCACCATTAAAACATGGTCATACAAAGGCTCCATTTTTGCTGTAATTTTGTCTTGCATTTTTCTGTCTAATGAGACTACAGTATTTTATGCCAATTTAGCCGTTAATTTTACTTACCTAAATATTTAGATTATTTATTAAATATTTTTGGACAATGTTCGTTTGTTGAGGGAACTTTCTAAAAGGCGCTTGTTGAGAAATATAGTAATTATAATGTTCTGAATTAATCTTCCAATTAGTAAACGAAAAAACTATGATTATTGTGTAATGCCTCATTCATACAGCAAATAATGCATATTTCGCTGGAGAAAGTCGAAGAAAGTGAATATGAAAGTAACTTTGTTTGTATGAATTCAACATAAGAAAAGATAATAGTAATTAAAGAGAAAGTAAATCTTCGTACTTAGATATTTAATATTTTATTAATTAATTTGTTGTGGTGTGTGGATGTCTTAATTCATTCAAAATCCTTAAAGTACTTATTCTAGCATCATTATTTATAACCTTACATTATTAATTAGTATTTATACAATACACATTGGATTATTAGACAATTTACACACAGTACATACACGACTGTACATTTAGTGTCTTGTACAGTAAAATTTAAGTTCATCAAAATAGAGTTCCTTGGAAAATATATGTGACGGGTAATTTTTTATTAGTATTTATTTCATATAGACAATTCTTTCTTTGTTTCGTAGTCATCGTCTCGCTGCTAATGCTATTTAATGTCAATTAAGTATAACCATTATACTACTACAGTTATAAATCCCTACTTAATTTATATCTACATGATTTACCCTTGTAACAAAATCAATAGACATTCCTTTATAAGCTGTAGGTAGGTGCTAAGTGTGTATTTAGTAGCATTGCTACATACATTTTCCAAATACCACTAAACTAGAGCATGCTATTGTGCTACCTGTGATAATTTTAGTGATAATTAGTAAATGGGGTGAGTTAATTGTGTGAACCTGTAATTATTAATTTAGTAATTCGATAAGGGGAAATTGATCTATATGCAAAATAAGTATAACTATTATTACTGCATGTAAATCCACAGTTTTACAATTAAAGTAAAAATTAGCGCAATAGTATTATTAAAATTCGTAATAAGAAGAAATATTTAATCTTAATAACGTTGCAGCTCTTGAGCTCATTCGTCAACAGTCTATAAGACATACAATGTAACAAGAAGGCATGAACAGCAATACAACAATGTTTTAACTGCAATTAGAATATTATTTGCATATTTACATTGTTAAATACATTGCCGCTTGAATTAGTGGGGTGTGTCTGTGTATGTCCTCATAAAAGCACCACCCTTAAAAATTTCGCATTATTTCTTGTTACTTTCTTATCAATTTGAATTAAGGTTTATTTAAGGTACTTGCAAGAACGTTTTCGAAATGATCCCAAGCCCACTGCAATAGAAATACCTGCTAAATCTGTATCTGTAGCCAATTCAATTCTATTGTTGCACTTATTAATGCAATAATTGATTACATAATATTTACATTCTTGCTCAAAATCTGGAAATCTACCTTTACAATCTTAAATCAATTATACCATGCAAGAATTTGTACCAATTAGCATTTGAATGAAACTAAATACAAGAACAAATCATTATACACACATTATCTGCCTAATTAAAATAAATTAAATGTAATTCTGTCCTTTTTAGTTAAATAAATACGTAGCAGTACCAGTACCTATCATAATTTATTTAATTATAATTAGTGGTTCTGTTTTTCAGTGTAATGTAGATAATGTCATGTCTCTTTTGCTTTGGTATCCCTTACGGATTACATAATAATATTTAAATATCATCGTATGTATTGCATTGAGTGCTTTGTTTTTTCGTGTTACATTGTAAGTCTATAGATTTGTATAAAGAGAGAAAGTTATAATTATGTGTATAGTGTAAGTATGTATGTATGTATCAGTACATAATATATTTCGCTACAAAGAGACATTTATTGGTTTTTGTTGAAGGCTCATGTCACGTCGTCAGTATATTTAATATTGAAAGTGCATATTATTGGTAAGTAATGTATGAAATTGTGTCTACGGTATTTATAAGGTTGATTCTGGATGGTATGGACGATAAAAAGGTAGGCAACGAGGTTAAGAGGTTAAAATTTCACGATTCCCTAATTATAACAATTCAGCAAAACGCACGCACGCCTCAGCTTTGCTTTCTCCCTACTTTCTTACTTAGGGCACACCAACAGCACAACAACAGTTTACGAATGCTAAAGGAGTAAGAAGAGTTAACGTTAACGTTAGGTAAGGCCCAAACCTAATTCAAATTCAGAAACATTCGCTTCCATCAAGATCGAGCTACATATAATATTATATAGCTTTTGCTAACTGCAGATTAAATCCTAAATGTTATAACCTTATACTTATATGTAATATGTAATTAAACAGCAAAGCAACCAAACACAAAAGCCAAAAGCCAAAATCCAAACGTAACGTAACGTAACGTACATACCGTAAAAAACGTAATGTAATGTAACATGTAGCCGTGAGTCATTCATAAGTTGTTCGTGACGTGATTTTAGCTCGCCTTATTTCCTTTCTTTCGGATTCTTTCCCTTTTCCTAGTAGCTTACTGCTAATATTGCAAATTAATTGCTTGGGGAGTTTGAAAGAAACTATTTTATTTTGGTACTTGGGAAATTCAAAGGAACTTTCTAATTGTTTCTCAAAAAATGACATCAATCCCTACAAACTTATGTACTATCATTACATTTCAGGCAGCGGCAGCACACAGACTTTTTCCCTTCTACTTTCTACTTATAATAATCTCAATTTCTCAATGCTACTGTTACTATTACTAATAATAGAAAATTCAAAGAAAAATGAGGTAGAGAAAACTTTTGATGTTAATTTCTTGCAAAAACATGCAGCATAGGAAGTTAAATGACATTCTTGAGAAAGTTTGAAAGATAATTAGCAAACGACATTTGCATAATGGTGGAACTTTACCTGCGTGGTAAGAAAAATCAATAAAAAATTCTTTGACTTAAGCTAATCCATTTCTTAAGGGTTATTAATAATAAAAACTGTAAATATTGTAAATATGTGTATCTGCAATAACATCCCACAGAAAATTAATTAAAAATATTTATATTAGATGCGCGGGTTCACAATACAACTTTATTAAAATTTAAATTAGTGAATTAGTGGCCATTAGCATAGCAAAAATCATGCAAAAGCTTGGCAGACAATTTTTAGCTTTGAAAAAAAAACCCACATTTATTCAGCTTACGCTAAGAAAGTTTATCCTTTTGAAATTATTTGTTGATTTATCATGTAATCCATTATTACGGTACTAATAAAAGAGTAAGCTCTTTCTATAGGAGGATTTAGGTTCTTGAAATTCTTGAACTACCTTGAAATGTGTAGGTATTTAAGTAAGTAACTGTTAATTCATCTTTTTCAAATGTAAGGTCAGGTTAGATACATATTTGCACAAAACATATATTTATTTAATACATAATATACAGCATTGACATTTTGTTTTGAAAAAGTTGCCTAAAGGGCGGTATCAAGATCAGATCAGTTGCTATTTAATTTGAATGTGCACAGAATACAATGCTTAGGTATTTTTGGCATTTGAAATGGTACTTGGTTTACATCTTTGACAAATAAGCTTGGTATTGGAACTGGAGCTAGAAAATTATTTGGTTGATAAATATTTCACCATCACTTTACTATACAATTTAATAGCTGGAATATTTTGAGCAATGCAATAATACCCATGAGTATATGCAAAATCTAATTTAGCAGGTACAATATATTTAGTTAGTAGGAATAGGGTTAGGGAGGGATCCTGTGTTCTATTTACTACTCACATGTAATTATTTCTGTAAGGGTTGAGCCAAAACCAGTAAAATTATATCTGGAGCAAGTAATCTGAGTCTGGGTCTGTTTTTGGAGTGGATATTGGATCTAATCAAATAAATTACATTTGTAGTAAATAAAATTAGAATTAGAACAAAGGAGAAGGAGAAGTGTATGTAGTCGTAGTAGAGTTGGTTTGGTATTGGTACTTGAGAAAAATAAGTAAATGTGTAGAAAAAGAGACAGTTGTCATGTAATGTGATGTGGTGCCAATAAATATGCAAATGTAAGTGATTTTCTTGGTATCTATCGAATGCTTCGTAGTAGCCTTAAGGAAGATTCTAAATATACCCAGCCATAGCCTCTAGGAGATTCAAATGTGATGTAAAGCCAGAAAAAGTGGGCTTAACGGCATTTTCGATTGCCCTAATAAAATAAAATAGTAAATTTATGCTCCAATTCGGAAACATATGTAGAATGGAATCTGATCCGGAGGGCAAGGCAAGGGAATGGATGGGTTATTACTATCACTGGGACAGGACAACCAATGCAACCAATGCCATGCCAGGGAGATCTTTAGCCATATAACATAACATTCTCTATATTACATTAGATCACATAAGTTAATCCACTAGACAGGTTATCACATGGAATTATACCTCATACATTTTACATTACTCTACATACCTAACCTAACGTAAGTACATTGCATACTCTAACCTCAATTCAACTTCAACTTCAACTTCAACAAGGATCTTATCTTTAATCCTCCTTTCTCCTCACCATATACACTCTCTTATCATAACATAACTATCTTATACTCATTTCGGCACTCACAATCTGATATTTCCCTCGCAACTCCCAAATTCCTGCTCAAACCAAGAGAAAACGCATTAAAAGGTATCTAACCTTAGGAAAACAGATGTAAGTAGTACTTAAGTACCTATAAACATAAGGGAACATGAACTATGAACATATTATAAATAAAGTCTTTAGGCCAACGCCAACGTAAGCAAAGCCAAAAACTGGACTAAGACTTCTTGACGAAGAAGATGAAGCCCAAATCTCAAGAATATCTATCTGTATGTACATATCTCACTAAAAAAGATGGTCGAAACGAAATGAAAGAAAAACGGAATAAGTTTCTGGCCAATAGGTTACGTAGGAGAATATCGGAGAGCTAACAATTGCCTGGAGAATACGTATTACCCACATAGTTGGTTACTATCGGCATTGGCAAACACATTTGGATTGAATTGAATGCTGGAGAAAGTGAGAGAAAGTGGGGAGAAGAAAGGAGGCATTAAAAGGAACCCAATAGCTCTAGGAAGTGAAAGAGGGAAGAGATTTGCTAAGTTGCTAATGTGTACTAGTACTAATATTACATAGGATAGTGATAGTAGTGATAGGATGATACATAAAAGGATATTACGCAGGTATGTTAGTATGTAGGTTATAAGGAAGGAGGAAACTAACAGGAGAGTTCTACTAGTTCTACAGGATAAAATCTACTCCATTGACGCACATTCCTCCACTGCTCGCAAAGCAAGACAAGAGAAAGTCAGGTCAAGTCAGTCGAGAGAGAAAGTCTCGTGAAAAGCCGAGCCGACAGCCAACTGAAACTCAAATTGAGGTTACGGTTACAAAATGCTATCCCATGGCATCGCATCTCACCACCTTACTTCCTTCTCCCCTGTTATATAGATTTATATATGTGGTTTCGTTTCGTTTGGTTAGCAATACGTAAGTACTTAAGTACAAATACTTTTGAAATGTATGCAACTTACGTACATATGAAATACGGAGACACTAAATATCCTTTTGTTCACAACTAACTACCATTTTAACCAAAGCAGCTTTCTCCTCTGCATTTATATACATACAGGTTGAAAATAGTTGCAGTTATGAGTATTAAACTGTAGAACAGCTGACTACATAGAACAAAATACCTATGCAGAAGAGAATATGAAATGGGAAGTGAAAGCAAAAGGGAAAGTTGAATATCCTAGGCATACTTGCAAGAAAAGAGATGCACACGCTCAACTTTCCCCATCTTTCCTTTCACAATGGGTTCCCCCGAATCTCATCTTCGTTCTGACTCACATAGAAATATATTTAATAATATTTTGAACGTTTCCCTGCCCAGGGTGAAGCAACATGGAGAAAGTTACACGTGCCTCTCTAGCTTCATTGCTAACAAAACATAATGCAATGTTGTATCTGTACACAGCTATTAGCCTCATTCGCACGGGAAAACTGCAGTAGTAAAAACAAGAGTAGAAAATATAATAATATTGAAAACACACATTGTACTGCAAAAATAAAGACATAAAGTATTAAAATATCTACATATGCACGTAGTATACTTATATGGGATAGAGAATGAGGTTAGAATTTTAATTGTTTTCTATTGGTTATACAGAGTAGGTATAAATGTACTTTAAATTACCAAAGGGAAAGTACACAGGTGAGTTTGCTCTCCCTTTATCGGTTGGTTTAGTTGAGTTTAGTTTAGGAGACAAGAGTTGGTTTGGTTTGGTTGTTTGGTGGAACGTTGGAAGGATGGAATGTGGGAACTTGAGAATATATAGAGCACAGGACAGGACAGGATCGAAATGAAGGGAAAGAGCTAATGGTTGAACGAGATGAGATTGATAAGAGGAGTGGAGTGGGGAAAGTGGAAGTGAAAGTGAGAGAGCAATCGAAACAAGTGAAAGTGCTCGAGTCGACTGTAAAGGACAATGACAATAGCTCTCCTTAAGAAATAGTGCCCATTACATTACGATGCGATGCAATGTTACAGATAAAATGGAATAGAGTGGCACACTTGACTACATACCTAACAGTTACCTATATGTATACACAGTACAGTAGTATAAGTAGATTATGAACATTGAACATTGAACATACACAGGAGAAAGTGAATTGAACTCAAATGCCAATACCAAACCAACAATACGTAGAGAATTACAGATAAACTCAAGTGAGACAGCTACGTAGCAATATTCTTTCACGCTTACAATACAATACTCGCAGTCAGATACTCCGATCCGATTCAAAGCGACAGGTTAAGCTAAAATACACACACATACGTAACAATACAAACATAACACACATAATATTATGGTTCTGTTTACTGTATAGGTATATGTATATTGTAAAGAAGTATAAGCAATACCTGTTATAGTGTATATGTACACAGTAGTATTTACAATTTAGTCTACATTTTTCGGTTAGGCAGAAAAGCAACACGCATAGAAAGAAAAACATAAACACAAAGTAAGTGTTAAAGAGTAATGTGACTCTCTAAGACTCGACTCGGATGATATGGTCATTGTTATTTCACTCTGCTTATGTACTTAACTGTAACTTTACCAATACATGCAAGGTATTGCATTTTATCTGTATTCTATTATTGCAGCATCCTATCTGTATTGTATTCCCATTCACGGATCCTAGAATAGCATCCCATTCCTATTGTCTTATTGTGTGCTGTGTATTTGTATGATCTGAAGGCGGATTAAAAATGGGACAGTTCACGACAGGACAGGACATGTGGTTAGGTTGATATTTAAAATTACCTATCTGTAAGTGTATTTAATATGTACTTACAAACTATTTATGTCTATGTATCTAATTCTTCACATACGTAGAATTAATATCTGTATTTAAAAACAAAATGGTCTTCCGCAGTTATCTATGCAATAATGTACCTTACCTACTATATGTTCAATAAGTTTCGCTCGGTTTGTCTTTTACGGTGGAATCTTTTTCGAATACAGAAAACACAAAGTATAATTAACAATAGGAATAAATCAGTACTTATTTACGTTCCTACGCACCAACAACATCTTTAGATACTCAAAAGAGATTACTCCCCCTCAATTGGGAGTTACTAATCATTAGTTAGCACTTAAATCCTTCCAATAAAATTCGACAACATATTAAAAACGTATGCAAGTCAAATGCTACCTAGTATTTTGAGCTTTTGTATGGAAAGAATAATCTGAAGTAACTATTATAAGTAGACTTAGGAGGTAGACACAACAAGTGTAACTAACGGAAGCATGTTTACTGATTTAATCAAAGATCTAATTATATTAATTAAAGTTACCTATAAATATGTACTTAAATATCTGATAATTACACAATAATTAATAATCAGATTCACATCCTGCTATGCACAATGTACTGTACATCCATTAATGTTGTATTGTACTACAATATCTTTTTTGATATCTTGTTTAAAAACCTTCATGTATTTAAACAATGTGTGTGTATCTCTGTGTAATTATGTCATGTAAAATAGAATTGAGGCTCTTAACGTCAACTCATTATAGTAATTAATAATTAGTTAGTACTTGGTATATTATATTTAGTGAAATGAATAAGTACATAAAAGAAAAGAGGTAATTATAGATAATCATGTTAGTTAATTGATAAACAACGATTTAATAATGTGGATGAATCGTGTTTTTGGTAGACGAACGTTTGATTATAGAGAAAAATAACATGGCAATGGCAGGAGTAGGATTTGTCTTGTCAAAAGGTATTAATTAGGTTAGAATTAAATTTGTCCCGACAAGAATTGTTTTGATGTAACTGTAAGTAATTAAATGTATGTATAATAACATATAGTAGATAGATTGTAGATGGATAGTACAAAATACAATAGTGAATACATCCGGATGCATCCTCTGCGCTTGGCATCATTGTGTTGTGTACTATTATAATATACTTATGTATGTAACAGAGAAATATCTTTCGCTTTGTTTTATGAAGTCATTTGTAAAAGGTTTCGGTCTTTAACACATAAATCGTTAATTATCCTGATGTAACGAATATAATAGGTTCTACTACGTATTAGTTGTTATCCTTAGTGTACTTATAGATCTCTGGCACGGTATTAACTAAGTAATTAATTACTTAGGGTACCTATACCTATGTAAATTAGCTATTTAATTAAGCTTGATATTAATTAATGATTTAGTAAGGTCTTAGAAAGTTAACGGATGTGGTTATACTTATTAGTTATGTAACGAAGGTAAATCTTTTAGCATCATCATCATAGTATGTAGCTAATAATATTATTATTTGTATTGTATAGGTACTGGAGGTGTTTGAGAAAATCAAAAAGGTAATTTGAATATCACAGAAATTCACGAGACCGTTGTCCTGTGGGAATGATGACAGTTTTTGGAGGCAACAATGGTTCCTTGGAGCCAGCAGAGGATGTTTTACTACTTGAGCCTTGATCTTCGATCTCATCCTCAAGCATTTGTTGGACACCGGATTCGGAAGTAGATGTTCGCATTGTGGAAGAGCCAGGGGTCGTCGTTTTGGAACGATCCCTCTCCCTCTCCCGCGATTTGGACCCTTTGGATTTCTTAGACCTTGCAGCATCCGAACTGGAGACTCTCGAGTCAGGGGACAAAGTGTCCGGCGTCTTGTCCCGATCTCTGTAGTGTCTGTCCCTGTCCCGATGTTTGTGGTGATGGTGACCTGAGCGGTGGGAGCGTCGCCCTTCCCTCTCCTCCCCACTGGCGGGACTCGTGTCCCGGTCGGGACCCCCGTCCCGGTCGGAGTGCATTGGAGAAGTCGGACTCAGCAACCGATGAGAATACTGAGATTGTGAAGAGGAACCCCCCGCCGTGCCACTCCCACCCCCAACACCAGGCCCATTCAACTGCTGATTCAACTTACTCACGATATCACCCAACAAATCCTCCAGCTTGTTCATCTTCTGATTGAGCCTTTGAATCTCCAGCTTCACGTCTACCTTAAAGTCCATCATGTTCGCAATGATTTGTTGATATTCTGCAGACGGCGTCGTCACAACTGCAGATTGAGCAGAAACTGTGGCGGCAGCTGCTGCCGCCGCACCAACACCCGAAGACACAACAGACACAGTCGCTAAAGTCTCAACTTTGTCGGGACTTTCACTCAACCTGGACAACGTGGAGGGCACTGCTGGATGCGGCGGAGACTTTGCAGGGCTACCCACTGAAGTTGTTTCCGTCAACTCCTCGATCGTCTCTTGACGACCGGAAGTCACCAATCCAGGTTTAGACTGCTTCGGGAACACTTTGTTCCCGGAGCCAATTGATGGAGACGAGGCACCGGTGAGAGCTTTCAGTTTACTAAGACCTCGCGGGGGCGGCGGCTCCCCTGTCACTGCCGCCGTTGTCGTCACGGCCGCCGGAGAACCCGCCAAAGCACCACTACTGCTTTGCTGTACTTTGTTATCCTCTAGAGAATCACCACTGGCGGATAATTTCGGAGATGCGGGCGCAGCAGAGGATGACGCACCACCCCCACTCCCGCCACCCATAAAAGCACCCCATTTTCCTTTAGGACGGGCTGGAGCTTTGATCGGGCCACTATCATCCTTTTCTGTTGACACTTTTGCCGCTGGAAACACTTTCGCTTTGGTTGTGCCACCGTCGTGTATTGAATTATCATTTTCACTATCACTTGCCCGGGCACTTTCACCTCGCTCCACATCTTTTATACTAGATGTCTCCGTTTGTAAACTGGAGCCTGTAGACACTCGAGTATCAGGCCCTTTGCGAAATCGAGAAAATAGTTTTCGCACTAAATGGTCTTGGGTAGCCTCCAGTTGGGGCTCGTTTTTCCGACGCTCGGCTAGCTCCTTTTCCCGTTTCACGTCAGCCACTTTCCGGAAGATTAACTAAAAACAGGATCAGAAAAATTTAGATTAAAAGTTTACATCGTAATATATTTTTAATATTAGGCGACCACTTACAAAATATATAGTTTCAATATTTAAGCATAGAAATATTAATTTACAGATATAATGCTATTCGGGTATGTACATTTCAGTAGCGTGTTCAATTTTTATGCGAATTTCATTGTACATATGTACATGTTTGTGCACAAAATATGCAAAGGATTTTCTTTCTTTCGCACAAGATACATATTCACTAATGATTCACACTATGACAATTTCGTCATGAAAGGTATAACACTCCAAATTCTCTACCACATTACAATGCATTTCTCAGGAATGTAATCCCAGGTCATTATGTGCACAAGAGAAAGTATTGCAAGATGAAATCCACTATTACTGCTTTACAGTATAACTTTCTCCACCGCATTGCATGCACTTGATACACACTAACTACTCACATTTTTACTTACAATTAGTCAATGCTCTGTCTCATTCCATTTCATTTTATCATTTCTTTCTCTATTAAAGAGAGGAGAATAGTTGGGATATGTTCAGGGTCCATGAGAAACGATGGAGGAGGAAACTTCTCAAAAGGCTCTCGAAACTTGCATTCATTTCTACTCTTATTTTGTGTTTCCGTAAACACCGTGATTTCTCAAAAGCATCAGACAAGTGAAGTGAGTGAATCAGGAATTCGTACTAGAAGCAGATACGTTATTATAGCAAAAAGCAAAGAGACTGTTCTCTTCTGTCCGCGTGTAAGTATCCTATTCCATTACTTTAGTTTATCAGTTCAGTTCAGCCGAAGGTAGACTTGTACTTTTAGCTAACACTATTCTTGTTTTACTTTCACTCATGAATGCAGGGCAATATGCACTGCTCCTTATACTACACTAACTAACTATACCAACTACTTGCTACATACATGCAACCCATATTATTATTAGTGTCTTTCTACCTATGTCTGCTTTCACTTATATTACGTATACTACAAGTACACATGTACATAGTATTCGTAAAAGAATGTACATGTCTACGTCTCCCACTCAAGCTACTTTCTCCTGAGTCAAGTAAGCTACAGACAGATTGTCTTTAATAATGCGTTCCTAATGTTATATATTTAGGAAGGTCACTAAAATATTTTGATACAAAATTAATCCTATATTTCTTATTCCTGTGTCGAAAATCTAATATTCGTGATAAGGGGTTCGAGGGATTTAAGTTCCGGTTTCTTTCAACATTTAGTTTAAAATATAAAATTAATAGAATTATATCACAGGTACCACATGATTCCGTTGATTAACGATTTACGCTTAGTTCATACTCCAGAGAAAGTGAAGTGAAGAGAAAGTTATAGTGATAATTTTCACTTTTTGGATTTGTTTCAAGATTCATGAAGTTATTTTTACGTTAAAGTGAAGATCTTCACTTTTCTCGTTATTGAAATAGTTCAATAACTCGAAAAGTGAAAAATTTCACTTTTTATTCTACAATCGTTAAAGTATAAATGACGAAAGTGAAGTTATCCTTCCTTGATAACTTCATTTTCTTGGAGTATAAACCTAGCGCTAGAGATACAGTACACGTGCTGTACATATCAATGCATGCAAAAGTTGATATATAAATATCTTCAAGTGCTCCAACGATTAAAAATTCGGGATTTTGATTTTGAGATAAGTATCTACCGTTATATCTTAATAATCAATTTACCACTTATGGGTATCACTGGTAAACAAATGTTAATGTTTGTAAAACAGCCTTCACTAGAGTGCTTGCTCACTTTCTCCATGTTAGGTAACGGAACGCTTTAGCATTTTTCAACTTTCACCCTAATCCCTCCTGTAATAATAATGTACGGATTATTCCCGAGTTTTCGTCGTATTTCATAAAGAAAAGGATATTTAAAAGCTATGTAGTCTTTTCTCTTCAAAGAAATAGTGGGCACCCTTATTGTCATGTGGCATTACGAGACCCGGACCTATGTTAGCGTCGTATGCAGTGTTATAGGATCCCCTCCTTTTGCTGCTTACGTATTTAGCTGTAGGTACTCGAGGCACTCGTAGGTAGTTTTTACGAGTATGAAGAGAGGCTCGACTGTTTCATTTCATTCCGTTTGCACTAAAATGCTGGAGTCTGTTCATCCATTCCGATCCCCACCTTTATGACACTAGTTACATTACACTGCATTAGGAACTGCTGTTACGGCCCTACACAATCCTCGAATGGCTCAAGTAGAGTGTGGAGGCGAGACGAGATTTCCTTTTTTCACTCAACCGAAACAGCATTAAATAACAATACTAGTACATATAGTAGACTAGTCCTTATGCTTATGCACATAGAACTACAGAAGATTTCACATTTAAACTCAACTCAAGTCACTTTACTAGTTAGTGCTACGAGGGACTACTACTACATACGACATGCTTTCTCCCTGTCCTCTCCTCCATACGTTCCCATTAGATTCTACAAAGAAATTAAGAGTAAAATACCTTTAGGACTACAGAGTTAACCACCTACTTACTACTTTTACTACTCAGCCACAAAACTACATCTACTGCATAGTCTAATTTCTAAATAGACATATTTACATGGATAAAACTAGCACGTAGTAGTAGTAGTATTTGTACGTTACATGTATTTCGAATGCACTGAACTGAACTGAACACTGTCTCCATACTCCATACTACACGAAATGCACTTACTTATTCTTAAGTAACTTACTACGTTTACTAACTGCATGGAAGATAAGCTTACATATATTATGCTATATGCCTACTACTACTTACTACGTATGTTTAGGTATTGAACTGCCCTACGATTCTACGATAATGGTACTGGTAGTCTTAGAGCAATTCTCATATTGTTTTCATCTCTATTCCCAATTCGAGAGCATCGTAGTGTGACTTGACTTAGTAAGCTACGACGAGACGACGGCAAAGAATTTTGTCGGAATTTGCATTGTCGTAAAAATTTTATTTCCGGATTGTGTAGCAGATGAGTCTCGGGAGTAAAATTGGAGAATTTTGATTACACTTAAGATTAGAAATCTACTAAAAGCGAAAAACAGACTCCTATAATATCCTATCCTAAATGATGCACATATGCAAACCTCCATTTACCATACTTACAACTACATCGTATGATTATTTTGTCTAAAATGCATGTAATGTTGAGGAATTATTATCCCACCTACTGATAAATATTTATCATCAAATTATTTATTTCAAATATAAGTATTTGTAGGTTATGTTTTCATCTTCAAAGTGGGTAAAAAAATTGCAAGTAAAATCGCGAATTCTTTTGTTTGAGCAATTAAATATAGCTTGCCATCTTTTCGTACATTTTTATTTAAGTTTAAAAGTTTAAAAAAAACTTTTTTTCCTTATACAAAAATATGTTGTTTACATTTACATAGCTCGCGTTTTATTTCAAAAATTCTATAATATTTTAGCCTGACTCAGTGAATTCAAAGTAATTCTTTTTAAACATACCTAGATCAATACTACAAGATACTGATACATAACATTTTTTCAGAGTATCGGGTATCGATACATAAAACAGATAACCGCAACATACCTAAGGTAGGTCTATGTACTTATGTAAAAAATACTTGTGTCTAACATAGTTTCACGTTGTTCCCCTCCATGTAGTACGTATCGCATCTCAAAATAGCTCAAGTATGTATTTATGTGAAATTGGAATTCACATGCACAGATGAAATAATATACTTTTATCGTGACTGTATCATACTTATATTGCATTCTGTACATAATGCCCATGTATCTGCTACTACTTACATTCATTCCTTCTGGTACTTATGTATGCAATGTAATATAGTAATGCGGAGCGTTCCAACTAACTCACACCACAGCTACAGCACATGTGAAGATGAATGTTGAAAACGTACTTATAGCTAACATAACATAACATAACACAGAAACTGCGATAGGTTTAGGTTACGCTTAAGTAGAAGTAGACTGTTGTAGCATAGAGTTAGAGGACGGTAGAAAAGAGAGCAATGAGCGAGCACAGGAGCAAATTGGGCTAGATTCACCAGAAGGGAAACTTGTTTCGAATAAGATTGAATTTTTTCTGAGGAGGAGGAGAAGAGACCTTTCGGCTTACTCTGTTGGAAATGAAAAGTGAGAGGAAGAGTTGTAGGGAAATGGAAGACGGCATAAAGAAGCCGATAAATTAAATATTCATGGTGCAAGACTTGGCAATTTTTCATCACTACTCTACTATACACAGGAATTCTGGAAGAAACGTTTCTACGTCTGTCTGTGTCTAGTATCTGTCTGCTCTCTTTATACATAGTGGCAACATAACATAGCTAAGAATAAGAAGAATTGTAGTAGTAGCAGTTTCATTTCATCTATTTAGCTAAAAATGTAAACTAGTTCAATTCCTCTAGGATTCCTTTTAGTGTGTGTACACGGTGCTATAACAAAACAGTGAAAAATACTATTAACTTTTGGAATTAGGTAGGAAATACCGTCATTTACATGTTTCTATACCTATTTATGTAGAAAAGTTGGCTAACTAATATTAAGGTTGGCTTTACTGGTTTTTGACAGATGAGTACAGCTCAACAGGACAATTAGAATAAAATTGGTAGACATATTAAGAATCTTCGGGTATTTTTCTAGCGGTTATGAGGTCGAATCTTTCGAAAAAAATATTTCTACTGGCCATAATTAGTTTTTTTAAAGAAGTTTTGAGTAGGAATTTACATGTAATTCGAGCTTGAATACAATATTTTCGAATTTTCCGCCAAAGAAACTTAAACGTTTTCCAAAAATACTAAATTTTGATCTCGTTTAGCAAAATTTGCACATGTATTATAGGTGGACGATTGGGAGAGAAAGCAAATGCGCCTGGCTTATACAAAGGAAATCAAAGATATCTAGAAAATCTCATCTGCAAATCAATCAAGCCCCCCTTAATACTGATTTTTTTAAATTTTTTATACAGTTTTAACATATACCTTTCAAATTCTTAGCTTACTATATACAATTATATAAACGTCATCTTTATAAATACGTGTTTTTTGCGTATTGTTAAGAGGTAAATATATGGAATGAGCATTCTGAATGTGTTGAAAACATTTATTAGTTTTTGAACTTACCCTATGTCGTAGATGGTAAGTTAGAACCAAGTTTCTAGCAAAGGAATTGGCAAACGCTTGGTAAAAGTCCAGGACCTCCAGCAATTTGTCGCGTTTGATTGTGTGCAAATCACAGTAGGTGAGAGCTCGTACATTGGCAGCCGACTGTCCAACTCCTGTCTCCTTCCAAAATGAATCACCGAAAACGTCCCCTTTGCCTGTCGAGAAATAAATGAAACGTAAATGTCAAACATCTTATTACTGGTAATAGTACTTAACTTACGAAGGACAAGGACAGGACCAAGTTTCACTTCAATTTTCAATATTCAATGTTCAACTTCTTTAGAAAATTTTGTTTTGTTCTTAACTACCGGCTTACATTCATTCAATTCATTCATATCGAAACTGCTAACATGGGAATGGAGTCCCGGTAGACGAGACATGACTGGAATTCAATTCAAACCAATTGACAACTCAAAGACTCAAAGGGAAACTGAAAGAGAATATGGCAATTCCTAAATTGGGTGGGGTGCAGTGCAATGTAAGACTGTTACTTAACTTACACACATAAAGTTTTAAGCCAAGAGTTCACTTCACTTGGCTCTGGCCACGATGGACTCAACTTTCAAATTTCAAAAGGTGGCTTGAGACTTGGCTGCGTAAGATACATACATTACATGTTCATAAATATACTATATAGAGATATAAGGACAGAGTACCCTCTACTCACATAATATTCACTAACAAAATCTAAATCACAAAGTTAAAGTTCAGCACAGTCAACTTCCTGTTCTATTTCTCGCTCCACTTGTGATCTGAACTTTATAATCAGATTTCAGTCCAATAACTCGTAAATCATTAATGACAAAGTCACATCTGCTCTTGAGAGTTCACGCGTATTACTACTAATCTCAAAAGACTCAAACGGATATTATACAGTTAAGGTCTTGTTCATAGGTACACTCACTTCCTCTTAAGGACCGAGATACCTTTTATGTAAATATAAGTCCTAATGCCGCCTATCTATGCACTCCATTTAACTTACAGTATAGAAATATAGAAAAGCAATTTGAGGGTGGTCTTATAAAACTATTTAGATTTTATGGGAATTCTAGTAGTTACATTATTTCTACATACTATATAATATTAAATTGCAGTAACGGTATGGTATATAATTGTACTCCCTACTTGAATGGCACTTTGTGTACATACTTGCAGGTAAACGCTATTTAATATTTAATAAACAACTTTTGTTTCTCCATCATCCTACCTTACCTACACTAAGACATTTTAAGTCATGTAAAGAAACACGGTTACCGGCTTAGTTAAATATATAAAGGATGAAGAACAGTGGTTTCCTAAATGGCAAATACATAGGAAATGGGAGCAGAATGAAACTACCTGACAGGCTAAGACATTTCAAAGCACATTACTCTACACCTGCAAAAATCTCACCTGTCCAAATGGCTAAAGACTTTAAATAAGTAAACTAAACTGAAAGCAAGTATGTGTACTTCATTAAGGAAATTAATTTTAATTGTGAACTACTAAAATACTGATAAGTTCAATTATATCGGTTTGGTCTAAATGTTATACATTATGGACTATAGATCAAAATAATGTACAACTGTTTTCGTAGTTTTCCCATTCAAGTATGCACCATGAATTGCTAATCACCTTAATTTACATGTCATATTATATACTTAGGAATAATTTCCATAAAACACATCATTAGAACTCAAAAATTAGACGTAATTAATTTTCGACGCAGCTTTTTTGTCAAAAGGTTAAACTGGAAGCATGTGGATAACATATTCGGGGAATCCACCATTGAAGTAGCTCAAGGTGTTCAGAGAAAGTAAAAAATTCCTATTGTTGATTGGAATATCTGACACATTATAGAAAAGCCATCACATCACGAATTGGCGACATAATATTTCTGCGAAATAAACAAAGAAGCGTACCTAATCCTATGTACTAGCACCTACATAGAATACATAACTGTAAAAAAGCATAATGATAATCATTATTAGCTCTAAGTATTTTGTAATACCGTATTCGCCCATTTATTCACATAAAAACGCTATGAAGTGAATTAAAGCAGTCGCAACCACTACAGACTACACCATAATATTTTCCAGACAAAAGCAATGTATGTATATACTAGAATGTATATACAAGCTAATCGGGTTTGTACGTACTATACATATATATTATGTATGTATGTACATTATAAGTTTGTTCTCCTGCCTTCCACCTTGTAAATGAATTATTTGTAGTCAGTTAGGAGTTAGGACCTCACCGTTGCTTGCGTTAGTTCTGCTTTTGTGTGTTCGAAACGCCTACGAGCAAAGTCAGTCAAGTCAGAATCAGATTCAGGCATAATGTGAAACATTGTATCTATATAAGCATATTAGTATACTATAGTCTCCATTATAAGGTACTCCCTATATAGCCCATGCCATATAGCATGCCACTCACAATCAAGAGGGGAATGCAAAATAGGTAACATAACTAATTGATTTGGGACACAATTTCTGCATTACTCTTTCCAGTCAGAATCTATGGCTTTCCCCAGAAGCATAGGATAACATAACACTGGAATAGTAGACACTGGAACGGAGCTCTAACGCTAATGCTAATGCTAATGCTGCTACTCTCACTCTGCTAAACGAAAACAGACTTCCTCTACTTTCTCCATCTTTCACCCGACTATTAATGGTAGGCTGAGAGTAATAAATTTTAATATTCTCCTTTCTTCCCTCTCTTTGTTTATTTCTTCAGTTTTTCTGCATTCTGCGAAAACTTTCACAACGACCATTAGGAAATTCGGAGAAAAATCTTTACATCAATAAAAACGGGCTATGGCTACACTAAACACTATACCAAATGCAAAACTACTTAAATGAACTAGCCAAATCCCTTTTGCTAACTATAATCTATGTACAACACTACACAACACAACACCTACATAAAGAAAGCAACCTACTTCTACTTTCTTATTGTAGGTAAGTAAGTAAGTTCCTAATTCCTGGATAGTTTCTTTCCCTGTGTGTACAATATACGAAGTAGAGCAAAGGAAGTGCTTTTAATTCTCAGCCAATGAAGAAATGCCTTAAAATGTGTATGTTAACCTTTAGGAAACGCATTATTAAGTAAAAGCCATAAGTATGACCTTGTCACGCAATGCAAACTGAAAGTGTGCTAGTGATATGGCATTAAAGTAGTATTGGCATGGCATGCCATGCTTCTGCTATTTAATAGTACACATTTACATACTTTATAACACATAGTACATATACTATGGAATTACTGAACTGGAACTGGACTGGACTAGACTGGACTCGAACTGGACATGATTGGATTATCTGTTCTGGAGAAATAATATATGTAATTGTACTACTGCGCATTAGTATACTTCAGAATAGAATACAATGGACTACATGCATTAGTTTGAGTGAAAGGTAAAAAAACTTTGGAAGGCCAGGCCAAACAACTCTTTGCTCTGTGTGTTATCAAGTTATGACTCTGGTCGCTAGAGTTTATCAAATGAGCCTCTAAAGACTATACTCTCATAGTCCCATGTAAAAACATTGCTGAACTTACAACCTAAATATTACTAGACATTCCCAGTTTATGTCCTGTAGGTTGTTCTCAATGGGAGACCGTCCATTAACAAAATATGTAGAATTTACTACGATTACGCTTTACTCTAGGAAATTATACATATTAACTCAAAAGGGCAATGCTGAGCTGAAATATTCATACATTTCAATAATCCATGCCATAACATGATACTTAATACTTTACTATTGTAGTATTTCTATTGTTTGCAATAAATTAGCCCTTACTACATATTTACATTTACATAGGAGGCATACCTATGTTGTTTGTCTTGATTTTGATAGCACTCATTTAAGCGAAGAAAAATAAATGTTTTTCTCTGCTACATAGCAATTTCTTTGCTTGGAAATCATAAGTCGGTTTAATGTCTTAATACGTTGGTATAATACAACTCGAGATAAATTCAGGCCCTAAATTCGGTTTCCCACTCTCGTATACACCGTTAAACCTTATTCTCATTTGTATTCATTGCGAACTATCGAGACTATGGAGCAGCGCTAGTTAATTAACCAAGTTTTAAGTTACCAACAAAATATTTTATAAAATATACATACTATACAGTATTAACGATCTTTCAGCGATACCCCATTAACAAAATGCATGTTACTGTCTACCAGTCTACCTCCTTTAACTTTTTAACTTTTACTACCTATGTTATGTTATGTTATGTAGCTACACGAAGAAGGTCTTATCAGAAGGTCACTAGGATCAAGTGAAGCATGTTGGGTTAAAAAGTAGTATATAAGTAAGTAGATATTTTATACAGACTACTCCATTATCCAGTAGAATTACGCTCAGCTAGTGCAAAGTAGCTTTTACTTTTACTTATTGACCTCGTAGATTAGCGGAATCACATAAAAGTTGCTCTAACTATACCAAGATAGTGTTTGTGAGATTAACTAGCTATAAGTAAGGTAGTATGTACTCGTATACATACAAAACTAAGTACTAGTAACTAGTATATGTATGGTGTTGTTGTAAGGGGACTGTCATAGAAACGACGTATAATTCTAGCCAAAACATTCACTAAAGATCGATAAGTTAAACACTATGTAAGTATACATATAAAGTAACACAATGCAATGCAATGGAACTACTAAATGGACCATTGATACTATCAACTTTTACTGCTCTACTACTCTTGCTCCACATTTCCGTAAAGAAAGATTCACTAAATTAACTAACTATTATGCATTTCATTAAACGATAAGAATTGACAGGGCTCCTTAAATACACAAGTATCAAATTAATTGATAATCATTTCCTGTTTATTTATTTTTTATTTTACCTTTAGATTTGGGATGTTTAAAGAGAATAGAATAATATGACCTAAATATGAAATATTTCGTACCTCGATTATCTACATTTAATTTATTATGCTCTTTGTAATTTAGTATTTACTAAGAAACAGAGGTGCATACCTGCTCACAATCGCATTGTAGATGTAGGTTCAAAATACCAAATGGTCGGTAAAGTAAAATTTTTAAACATTTTCATTTTAAATATAATTTGCTGTGCAGAGTAAGTAATTTTTAATGAACAATAAAGGACAGTGAGAGTAATATGAAAATTCCACTGTTGGTAAATGTAATTGGAAAGTGTATAAAAGATCTTTTTGTATTGTATGAGATATGTATGATCTGATAACTTAGGGAAAGATAACGATTTACATTATTTGAACATACATATACATATGTATGTTATGTGAAGGAATTGAATGTGAAAGGGCAAATTTAATATGGTGTAGGCGTTAGTTAATTAATAGCGGTTCGTGCAATTGTTAAATCAGTATTTTTAGGTATAAGATGAAAACAGGGGTGAAAGTAGCTAGCTACTACGTGTATATTTTAGATTTATCGTAAGTAGCACAAATAGGGGTAGCCTGTGTTGCCTGAGTGGATTGAAGTGAGCTCAATTGAGTATAGCAGAGCAAAAATGAGTAGTGAATTGGATTGGCTAAGGAAGGCAGTGTAATATTTCTTAATCAATTGCTTATGTTATGTTACATACTGCTTTCTGCTTTCCCTTGTCTGGCATGGGTCGCTTTACTAATAGTGCATTGACTTCCCTGCAGATATGAACTATATAACTAGGTGTGTGAATGTGAATGTGTGCCAGTAGAATTACTTGATAAGCTTTGACACACTTTCCTGAAAGTGGAACGTGAATAGTAATCGTCAACAAAACGAAGTGAGAGTTAAGCAGGGAAATAATAATAATAATCGAGTCTAAAGCAGAATGCAGGGAAAATAAAGAAAATTACTTCAATCGTTTCTCCAGATCAAAACTTTGTTTTTATTTACTGTAGTAGAACAAAGGGCAGAAGTAGACCACACCAGAGCTCACCAGAGGAAGTTGCTCTTTACATTACTTACTATTTACTACAGATATTATACACATTTCGCCTTCCCTACCAAATCCTGTCGTACCTTGGCTTGCCTGGTTGTAAATTTGAAATTGAATAGGTAGCAGCAACAAATGAATGGTAATTACATAGCTAACTGTGTTAATCTCTTACGTATATTTTCTAATTAGTAGAGATTATGCTATTTAAAGCGTTACGCATTCTACGAACACAGCAAGGAATTATAAATTAGGATTATATTCTCTCTTTCTCTCCTCTAAAAGAAATTATATTCTTTGTAAGTCAACTAAGTCTTTGTAAGAAGTAAATTCAAGTCTACTTTTTCTATAGAGTAAAAAAAGAGCAAGTTATATTTTCTCGGTCTGTAAACGAATGGCTGGCTCTTGACTCAACAGACTCCGGTTTATCCGAACAAAAAGGCTTGGCCGTTTTTTATTCTATAGAAATGTTGACTTGGCTTTTCATTATCTGACGATTTGGTACTTTATAAAATTAACATGCAATATTTGTACACATACCCATGAACTTACAATAGAATTCTTGTTTAATCAGCATACATAGCCTTTACGCGCATCTATAATATCTAGTATGTAATGTTCATTGTACGTATTTTAAAAAAGGATCAGTATACATATACAGATGGTGTCGTTTCAAGTAGTGTATTTTCCTTCGTGTGTCTTAGAACACGCGAGAGCTACCTAAATTTTGTTTCTATGTAGGTATGTTGGCCATGGAAATGACAAGTCCAGATTAAAGAAAGTTTTGCATGTTTCCTATATGTGTTGTTTACACTATAATGGTGATGCATAAATGGTTTATAAGTAAATATTAACATTATTACTATACATACCTTATTGATATCTGTAAGTCTATACACTGTACAAGAATAACGTTTGCCAAAAATGAACAAAATCTACTTATTTAGTCAACTTATGAAGAAAAGGAGGTCACTGCCACTGAACGGAAGCAAACCAAGCAAGGGTAATCGCATGCCAGGCTAAGACAGGCAATGGAGAAAGAAATACTTACATGGATTCATACAATCTATATGTATTACTGTATTCTTATTAATATTTAGTAAATGTCCCACCAACTCGAGGCGCTAAGCTAAAGCCTTAAGACCAAAAATCAGCATTGGTATTAAAAAGAGACTGTCTCTCAATTTCACGTCACGACAGAAATACAGTAACACTTAGCAAATATCCCGACTTTCTTTACTTTCGTCATCTTGTCTAATGTGGTTAGAGTTCTAGGGCAAGGATTGAAGTTTTCGTCACCAAATCAAGAAGCAATATTAACCTACATATATAAAACATTGTGACGTTACACGTAGACTATACTACAATATTATACGTATAGTCAAGTTGACTGTCTTTTTTTGGTCTTCACATGCTTATTATATTATTTAGGTAGAAAGTCCACATACATATATTATAGAAATACTTTTTGGGAAAAGGTTGAAGGAGGATACGCAGAAATACATATACATTATGCTTCCTTCTTCCATCTTACGCTGAAGCTAAATAATCTTTCCAGTATCGTGTCTTGTACATATTGTCCTATATTTTGTACACAGTAAGCCATGTAAAGGTTTCGGATGGCTAAAATGGGGACGGTGACGGGGCTGTTAGTGTGTTCTTACTTATTTGCTCGAAATGTTGGTCACGATTTAGTTTTCTCTTAAGAAATCACTCTATTCGAATACAAATGAGGCGTGAGTGGGCAGAGTCACAGAAGAAATTCTCGTAAACCACAACATGTAGAACAACTAGAACTATGTACTAGTACTAACCCAAACGTCTATACTGTGTCATAGTCATCGTCATCATACATAACAACTACTACACTCGTGTTCTGCCAGTTAAGTACACTGAACTGACTGACTTGACTTGAATTTAACTCAACTACTACTGGAATAAGCTATTCCTGACTATAAATAACTAGACTGCTCCTCTGGTTAAGTTAACTGCTCTAATGTACATATTTAACAAAGTTCCACTACATTCTATACCTAAGTACACTGTTATATAATACAAGTGCACATCAGGGATCCTATATTATTTAGCTGAGTAAGTAAACGTAAAACCGGCAGGTCAGGTCAGACCATATAACTGTGAAAGGATAAATGGGCTAAATACAGATACAATGTTATAGCCAAGTACAGAATACTATGCACCAAGCGATAGGCTTTTACATTTGCCAACAACGGAACTATCATCGAGTCGTCAAATTAAGCTACACTTTCTTTCCAAGGTACATTATATTTATATACACCGTGACACAAAATGATATCAGACATAGACTATGCGGAATATTATTTATAGCCTGCTGTCTTTTTGTGAGTAGAATGTGAGTAACCAAAGGATAATATCAGTTAAGGATAAATCGGCCAAAAGTCTGAAAAGAAAAAGTCGAAAAGTGGGAACTTTTTTGTTACGATAATTCCTGGGCGTAAAATAAATATTTTGAATTTTGTTTTTGCCGCAATCACCGTCATCATACTGTGATTTTTCAAAAAAATATGAGCTCGGAAAACTTTTGTTTTTGAACTTTTGGTCAAACCAGTTCAAAAATGGGTTGGAAATTGAATTTGACCAAAAAGTCCAAAAATATAAGTTTTCCGATTGATCTCATATTTTTCTAAAAAATTATGATGATGTTTCTGAGTGCCACGAAAACGAAATTCAGAAATAAAAATTTTGGACCCAGGAAAAATAATCTCAAAAATCGTCCCATTTTTCGACTTTTGAGTTTTGTCCGCCTTCTCTGCATATTTATAACCGATGCCTGATATCATTTCGTGTCACGGTGTAGATTCTCTCCAGTATAAATATAGCTTATTATATCCACTACAGACGTACTATCTGTAGCTACTCAAATCTCATACTTTGTTAGTAAATATTAAATATACTACAGCAGAGTACAATTTTCTCCACGAGGGAATTTAATGTTTGGCTAGGTTCTGTATGGAGAACTTATTAGCTATCCTCGCTCGTCGAGAACAAACTACAGACAACTGATTCTGGTGCATATAATAAATATACCCGTGTACATACGTATACACAGTCCTTTTGCATTTGGAAAGTTAATACAGAATAGAAAGCATGCACAACACAAGCCGGTTATTACCAGATTAAGTAATAGTCGACCTTTAGACTTTCTCCCATAATCTAATATTATTTCTAGTTAGAAATCCTACCCATATAGTACTATCCTATGTTGTTCCTAGTACTATTTATCCAAACTTGAACGCAATACGATTATTCTATGCTACATAGAAAACACATCAACCACTATGTACACTTACATTACATACTTAGGCAGAAATAGAGATAAATACCTCCAGAACTCTTTACAAGTAAGTTGCTGGAGAAAATCCGTCGATTTGCTTTCACCCTGGTTGGCTAATGTCGCTAACTTCAGCTCTGTGATCTAAGTAAGCTGCTAAACTCTCAGAGCGGACTAAGAATAACAATAAATACAGAGTAGCAAGGATTCTCTAGTAAAGGATGCGGTGTTGAAGACATAATGCAATGTACTACTATTAACTATAAGTAAGTAGGTAGAGTAGGTAGAGCCAGTGCATCCACACTTATTTATCCATGAGGGAAGAGACTGGAATCCTCAATATTATTGTATTGCATCATATTGTCTGTATATCACTCCTAGTCATTTATTATATGGGCTTAGCGTAACCTCAGAATGAACTCTATACATGGAAAACTTCTGCTGATACTATCAAAGTGAACTTCTTATTAACTAAATAAATAGATATGTGTATTAAACTACACTATACGATATTCTTTACTTGTATTTTGTAGTAGACCTACATCATTGCCGATGGAAATGCAAGAACACATAAGCTTTTATATAGCTTAGGAGCTACGCTGGAAATAGTAACTGGAGAAGAATTTTATGCATGACATAATTTCTACTAGTCCGCAAAACGCAAGTCTGTTTTAAGTACGTTCCCACATACCGCGAATGAAATAATTGCAAGAAACTTGCTTCTTAGAGATGAATGTAAGTAACTCATTGAAAATCTTTAAAAGATGGACTTTAAATTAGAATCTTTAAAATCGCCTAGACATTTACAAATAGGTTTTTCAAATCCGGGAGTAATTTTGGAATGAACACTATTTTCCAAAAGTACAAATAATCTACATTAATAAAATGTGTACCATTCTACATAAAATAATCTACAATATTTACATGAAACAGAATTGCATATCGAATTAAAATGGTATCAAACGGAATACACTTCTGAGTCAGAATAAGAATTGACTTTTCCCAAAATATTTTGTAACACGAAACTTGAGATGACTAACTTGAATGTACTATTTATGTGCAATTTATTTACAAGAAGTTATATAGGATAAAGTAGAATAGAGAAGCGTGAAGTATTGTGTTTGATTGTTACAATAGAAAATAGAAGGAATGAAGAGACGAGGAAAGCCTGCCGTTTCAAAAAAAGTGAGCAACATCTGAAAATCTCCCATCACAGCAGAACAGCATCAGTCAGATTCGAATGGGAGATGTTGGGGAGATAGAGAACAGTAAAGAGCATTAGATCGTAGCTTACTTCCTTTCTTTTGCCAACGCATTCGTTTTTTTGAAAGGAGCTACAAAAACAATATCAATAGTACACAATAGATCTGCAGTAGAGAGCCAGTCGCTGGAATGGAATGGAAATACATAAAACACATGTACGCCCCATGCTTTCTGCTAAAATCAGCTTGTTTTCTCTTTTGTTCAAAATCCGTCTGCTTTCTACTTTCGATTCTGCACTGATAGGAGAACAGTAGAACTTGAGCTGAATGCCAGCGGAGAGCCAAAGACTGACACCATACCCCGTTTCCATTATATCTACTTTACATTTGGCTCTCTATGTCTTCTATGTTTATTCTGTATCGGCACGATACAGTATGTGTTCGTCTTGGCTGTCTGTCTGGGTGTCCCTGTGTCTCTTCGCGCTCTAACTTTTGACCACGTCAACTTTTTTCAATTCTGTTTACAGAATTCAAAAGAGGAGTTAAAAAGTAATCTTGTCAGTGTTTTTGGACCAAATTGGCCACACCCCCATGGAGTTCTGGCTACACCCACTTAATCTTTAAATAGAAACATATGGCAAGTGGGGTATCGTTTTAAAGGTGTTGGCACAAGGATTCCAAATATGGGTCTCAATTTACCCCATACCTGAGGCAATGGGAGATTTTGTGAGAATTAAGTGCTAAATGTCTCTAATATGTCATTTAAACTATTTTAACCAGTCCACTGCGCATTTTACTGCGCATTCCACTGCCGATACAGCTGGACACCCATTGCCATAGTTTATTATATACTTGTGATGTGTGTTATGTATTATGTGAATGTGTGTCCAATACAGTAAGCACATAAGTAGTGCACACACTCACTATGGTGCTAATATCATCTGCTAGGCACGTTTGCTTAAATTATATCTACCTAAATACTGTCTACCCACATAACAATAAACAAACCACACGGTACAACCTTTATATTTATACTCTTTGTACTTATGTGCACAAAACTACACAATACTACAAATATAAACTACTTAAGTAAAATGACAACATTTATTAAGTTAGGATTCTTTCCTGGACTGTCTGCGCAAAAGTTTGAAATAGTAAATCCCACACGAAGGATCTTCTTCATTGTTTTCACTTTTCATCTACTGAACTAATATGTAGCAGGAAAAATATTTTTTAATTGCAATTTGACTGCACTGTACTGTAACTCATTAGTAATCAAATCATAATGCAGTCTTTAAATGAAGGAGAAATTGTCTACGTATAAATAATACGAATATGTAAATGTTAACTACATAGAGAATGGGAAACCGAATTAGTAATTCAGGATTGACAATGTACACAAATGAGTGCAATTGTATTCTAAGATGTACGAATTCATTGCGATTGTGATACAGATATACATTACGCAAGTATTTATCAAAGCAATGACATTATTGTAAGTACATGCATCTTTCTTTTAGAATGGCCAAAAAGAAATTATAGTCTAGTACATTCCGGTCAGCTTTTCTTTGACTATGTATCTCATCTTCTAATTTAGGTTCTTTGTTATCGGGAGCGGAGATTTTTCGCTAACACTACAGAAAAGATTGGCTTGCATGCTGTTTTCGGCAGAACAGAATATAGTACATGTATCACATGCCAAATTCCACAATAAGAAAGAAGAAATAAAGAAGACAATATGATGGCAACCCAATTCAAAAGATAAATTCTTTTCTTTCATTTGAATTGAACCGTGAGTTGAGAAATTGAGAACAACGGGTTTAATTTTTAGTAGTATTCTCAGTAGTATTCTGCTATATCTACATAAAACAGCTTTGATGTATAGATACATTTTTGTAGATTATATGTGTTCCTTGTATAAAACTAAAAATATCTCCAAAGAAAGACCGTAACTTTGTTGTGGGGGCAATGGGCAATCGCAGAACAATGAACAATACGATGTTATTTTATTTATAAGTTCGATCAGAAAATGATAAATGTAAAAAGTTAACCACACTTTCTGTTCTTAACATTATTCTAATCTAGACACAAGTGATTCCTGGAATAAAATAATTGTCCAGATAAAATCCAAATCATTGGGTTAAAGGCTCAATTTCAATTACATAATATCGTGTATGCATACTGAGGTTTGATTTAAATACGCTTCGTTAATATTGCTTTTGCAAATATCTGCACGTTCGTTTGGTTGTAAGATTAGATTAGTTGACCTTTGGTTACGGAAACTTATTTATTATTTTTTATTTATATATTGACACAGATATTATTCTCATCTAGGTTACAATATCAGAAAATACACTGAACATTATTAAAGAACAATTCGGTTGATAAAACTTATGTGCAATCATTTCCTTAGAATATCTCTGGACAAAATCTCCAAACTTTACTTTTTATAAATTCCAAAAATAATCACTTCGTCCACAAATAAATTCTTAGTTCGTGCCGTCGCATTTAATTCTGACATTGGCCATGACACTGCCCTTACTAACCTATTGAATACTTTCTGGCAAAATGTTACTATTTTTTATATTGGAATATGCAGATAGTACTTGTCATTTATCAGAACGTCCATATACTAATACAATTGTACTATATCCACCTACACACATCCTGTTATTCTGATTCTGAACAAATGGGATTAAAAGAACATGGAAACATAAAAATAAATATTTTTTACTTGCAACTTACAGTATTAGCATGTTAAATAAAAGGAAAAACCAAAATAACATCAAAGGAGAGGTTTTATCTAACATGACGATTCATTTACAGAACAAAATCGCAGAATTCGTCTCAGTAAAAAGTAGTACTGCTTTCACTGATACGGTATGGAAAAAAATATATATTTCTAAATGCTAAGTACTTGACTTATTTTATGATGATATTTATTTGAATATATACTTTATATAAGTAGATATTATGTTCAAAGCGAATCTGCTCCGCATGCATCTTATAGGAAGTGTTTGTTATATAATACGATGTCAGCATCGACTTGACAGAGTATGCATATCCAATAAATATTTGAATTCGTACACTTGTATCTCATACGCAATAAACATAATGTACAGGTTTAATTAAAGTCTACTTTAATAATCCATGCGATGAAATTGTTACATACACAGAAATAGTATTTATTTAGCACAGAGCCTGATTTTGGTTTGGTAAGTGACTAAATTGGTACTGCAGTAGTAGTACATACGCTACAATAAAACAGTGGCTTGGTTCGGCTTTTAGAACCGCTTAGGTAATTCAAAGTTGTCTATTTCTATGGGATCTGTATTGCATGTTCATATATTCCGAGAGTGAGGAAATCAAACGAAGCAATTGCAGAAAAGAAAGGAGAGATTCGACTCGACTGTCTCTGAACATTATGCTTTTGGGGAATTTATCGTCGAGTCATGCAAATGAACGTCTCGACTAACAATAAATGTATTTATGTGTCATGTGTATGTATGTATGTATTTATGCTGCCAAAGGATGGATGAACATTTACTTTATACACAAATACATATACCTAAACCCTAAACAAACACACATGTACATATACAAATAAATATAGACTGCGACTGGTTTGGTCCTGGCCTGGTATGTAAGTAGGTAGGAGGTAGGTCGGTAGTCGGTACTTACATATAGTACTTCTCAATGACTCAAGTATCTATAGCGAGTACAAATAGTGAGTGTGTAGTGAAATGTCGAGTCAAGTCAAGTGCTCTGCTCACTCCACTCGGCACGAAGTACTCTGTCTGTCTACTCTATCTGTATACCTAACATTTTAACTAGTAAATGTTAGTAATTTTAGCAGTGAAAGTGAGACAGGAGCAGGAAAGGGCTGAAAGGAGTGAAGTTTCAATTCAAGTGGACTCTGAGCTGAGGGAACTGAAATGGAGACTAACACAGAATACCTAACATAACCCACCTAAGTTAATTCAGTTCTCTGTGTTTTTGTTTACTCTGGCACTTATCCTCCTTCCTTTCATACATACTCATCCTAATCCATCTCCCTAAATTTGTGTTTCCTTCATAATGTAATCTAATGTGGTGTGAATGCGTTTATGCAAGCAAAAGCAACCTGTAAAGTGTGTAAAGTACACGCTACATGAATTTAATAAGTTAATTTCCCTTTCTATTGAATTCAAATGCGATTTCGCTGTAGTTTGTGTCGCAAGTAGTACGTAGATACGATTTAATATACTGATCACTATTAGTAGGCATCTTGAAAAGGTAAACACATTGTATTAGCCCTATCATCTAACTAAGTAAAGCAAAACAACCTAATGATC
Organism: Tomocerus mixtus; assembly: GCA_034694165.1. Classification (NCBI taxonomy): domain Eukaryota; kingdom Metazoa; phylum Arthropoda; class Collembola; order Entomobryomorpha; family Tomoceridae; genus Tomocerus; species Tomocerus mixtus. The sequence continues at coordinate 10,870 of JAQFYC010000975.1, read as the reverse complement.
TAAACAAGCATTATTTGACATTTAGTGTTACTTTCCTTTTATTGGCTCAGTTTACCTCAGCAGGTTCTATTCTCAATCTCACTAGGAAATGGCATAAAGGAAAGAATAATTACTTAATTGCTATTTTCGATCACTTCTTTATGGAAGTAGCAATAACTAATGTACTTAGGTATTTAGCAATACTATATAAAAGTATACATCTATACCTTATGCTCCTACAGTATATAAATATAGGAAGCTTTCTAGAAAACAAAGGCAACGTAGACACATTTGTTTGTCTTTATCACTTTAAGGATGTTTGTATTACAATTGGATCGTCTTGACCTGACTTGGTGGGAGAATGGGCTATGAATCCGAGTTCGGATCTCAATCTTCAATAAATATAACTATAAGGAAGGGCTACTAAGATATCTATAGCTACATTCGTACATATTCTATTCGCGTAGTATCTATACAGCTGCAACTGCTAATAGTTAGAGAAGGAAGGTAATAAAACCTGAAATAGATTCTATCTGTATTTAGCTGCAACTTTAACAGTCTCCTCCAATAGTAGATATTCCATTATAAAGTAATAACGAGATCTGAGGGTATACTTCCATAGTATAAGAATAAGAGTGAAATATAAGGGAAAAAGAACAAACTGTGTATTTAACAGCTTAATATCTGTACTTACGTACGTACAATATAAGGGAATTGATATAAATGTGTAGAAACAGGTCTTATAGTGATATACCTGAAATATTTATATAGCTAGCATGTTTTCCTACTTTCTCTATTGCTAGTGGCATGTGAAAACGTATTTCTTCTGCTTTCCCACCGACTCTGTCTGTCTGGCATGGTCTGACTACACACAAATACTCACTTTCACTTATACAGTTTCTATAGACTTTGGTTCTCGTTCTGGTTCTCCTCTAACGAATCCCATTTTACAACTAGCCCGTTTCCGTCATAAATCTCTCTGCTGTCTAGTGGCATGCTTTGGGCGTGAGAGCTATTAAATAAATTATTTAATTACCTAGGATTTTGACCTACATTACCTTTTACAGTTATCCCTTGCATTGTTTCTTTGATGCGAATTCTATTTAGGGAAACTTCACTCTAGGAAAAGGAAATGCGAATTTATTTGCTGGCTGGCTGGCTTCGTTTGGCTAATCAATGTCTTTTACCATTTACGGAAAATATCGATAACAAGAACACCGTAACAAAGACATTGCTACAATTCTACTGCTACTACAATAATGGGTAACATTGATAAATATTATTGTCTGCTACGACTCCTGTTTTTGCACAGCTTTGTTTACCATTTAAAAAGGTTACTGTCCAATTTTCTATTATATAGGGACAACAACGAAGCCTACAATATTCAGCCAACAAAAACATATACATATATTATACAGCAAGGAAAGGAATGTAATTTATTAGATGTAGCTTCTGTAGTCCTGTAGATAGTAAATATTTTCACTATGCATAATGCAGACTGTAGAGTATTTGTCAATTATTTAAGTGTGGGTAGGTAAATAGATTAAAATAAATGCTTTGCTTACCGAGTATTGCTACGACCTCATCGTCCTGGATGACTTCAAGTGAACCAGTGACAATGAAGCAAAGATTGTCGATACTCTCTCCCGTGTGATAAAGAAGGTCACCAGGAGCCGAGTGACTCATGGTGAAATGCATGGCAAGAGCTCTAAGACATCCATCACTGGCAAGGCGGAAGGCCGGGTGCTCATTGAAAACTTTCCGATTCAAATGGACGCAAATATCCGCCTTCATATCCTTCGGACAATAATTCAGAACCTAAGGAGAATAGCAACACACAAGAATATTATTACATAATCTTCATATCATGTATACAAGTACAACAGAATAAATGCAATAGCTTTACGCTTACATTCCTAAAGGGAAAGTAAAGGGATGTGGATTTATGTATGTATGACAATACAAAGCAAGATGATATGATGTGGGAATAATGTATAATGCATGAATATATGAATGTATGTGTACGTTCTTATATTAGATTAACTATACATATATTACAATAATGCTGGATCCTATAGTACACTTGTATTATTATATAAACCGTAATAATAGTAAGGTTAAACTGGAGAATTGTGATACTGTACTTATAATAAAACTTGGCAAGTCTGGTAGAATTTTGAATGATGTTATGTATCTTACAACCTTTTACGAATACCTTGCGCCCTGACTTCAGTGAAAATGTAAAGATTATATTATTGACTATGTAGCACTGTATGTATTAGTACAAAAAAGTAGATAGGATGGTAAGATTGAGTACATAAGGATATAAATATGAAATTATTAACGATTAACGTGTAGTAGGTACTTTGCAAGCTACTAACATGAATGACATCCATAAATATATCTAGATAGAGTAGTATTAATACTGTATTATTACAAGGCAAGTTCATCATGTAAGAGTTGGCAATGACTGCGTAGTGAAGTATAAGTAGCAGCAGCAGAGAGATGCTTTATTCCAGAAAGTAATCCAAAGACTTTATAAATCTTTCATTTCCTATTTTACGGACGGACTCACAAGGCCAAACAAAACCAACCACCAACCCTATGCTGAATCTCCTATTAGTGTATTAGTGATTTGATCTAATGCAATGTAAAGCTATTACTATTTACCTACTTCCATTTCCCATGCATTTTGCTCTTCTTTCAGCATAAAATCCTGTATTTGCGAAAGTTATGCAAGGGAAAGCTTTTAAGAATAAAGGTCAGCTTCAGATAACATTAAATTTGACAAATTATTCCTCATTTATGTATTTGTATATGTAAATGTTGTTGTACTACTTAAAATAAATCATTATTAGTAATTAGCATATATCAAAGCATTAATTGAGACATTAAAAAAACAAGCTTAAAAATAATCCCTGAAAACGAAAGTAAATGCAACCAACTCACCCTCACAACTTATCTACTTTTAGCATTTCAAATGAAAATGCAAATGTTTAAAATACAGCTAGTATTAAGTATTAAAGTTGTACATTTTTGAAGTATTATCCATTAGGTAGTATAAATAGGTTAGTTTATGCAATGTTATGAAGTATAAGATTTCTAAACATTTAGTGCATTTAGTTAGGTAAAACTTAAGAATACAATTTTTAACGGAAACGGTACAGAGACATAATTTCAATCTAAGAATGTGGTACTAGAGAAAAAGATTATTAATGTATTAAATAATAAAGTAACGTTACTTTGATAAATCTTGATAACATTATAGCAATTAATTATCAGCACTTTTCAAAAGTGCACTAAATTACTATGTTGCACAAATCATTAATCCTGTATGTTTGTAGGGCATACTAATACTAATACGTAATCTCTAGCACTTCTAAACTGAAATGCAGTCTCCTATAATATTTTTTAGGCTATTTAGGTTCTGTAATGTATTTCCGGGGAGGTGTAGATAGAAGCAGGAGGGTTTCCAGTCCTTCCTGTGGTGTTTCATACACATGCATTTCATAAGCAATCACATTTGTATTTGTAAATGTACAAATACTTTGTTACAAATCAATACATTTCATTTGTGATATTCGTTTGTATAGGTATATTTAATACACAAATTGTATTTACGTATTTACGGATAGATATATCTCTTAGTCCCGAAATACTTAGATATTTAGGATTCTCAATGTTCAAGCTCACGATATCAACACTATAATAGGATTTATACATTATATTCAACCTTTCTTTCATAAACTTAAGAAGTTATTGAATATAGACCAATAATATTAGTAGGAAGTGTGTAGTAACCGATTCTAGTTGGATATACAACCATAACTTTGGTTCATTTGGCACTTTTTTGCCTTGGCAGGCTACAGGAAAAGGAAATATACATAAGAATAACAAAAATCGAGGTTAAGGACGACAGAATCAGATATTCATCATGCATGCATTCATTCATTGCTCAAATCAGACAGCACATTATTAAACGCCAGTTTCGTAAGAGTAGTTTCGACTGCAGGGAAACAACTATCTAAAAGTCACCTTATATGCACTATAACTATAGGTAAAAGTACTATTATTCTCATAACTACTAAAAGTAACTATAAGTAAGTAGCACAAGCTTTTCTCTAAAAGTAGGTAAGGTTTCTAGTTCCTTTTCTTCCTTTCCTATGTATTCTGGAAATTCTGGACAATACTATTTTGCTATTTACTGTGTAATATAGACTATAGCTCTGCCATATAAATTCATCTGATCATTTTCGACTTGTTTGAGAGTTTAGCTATTTATATTATAATAATACACCAGCAGAGTAGACCATTAGTAACATCTTCTAATACAATTGCACTGGAATTCTGGAATAGAATTCACTGGACATGTTTGTATGTTATGCTGGCATGGCAGGTGTACTGTACTTCTACTACGACGTAGGCGGATGGTTTCAGCCATGCCATGCCAGCTATCAAATTTTGGTGTTTGTGTACTGTGGACTCTACAAGGAGAAAGTAGCCTCGGAAACAGGCCTCAAAAAAAAATTTCTTCCAAGAATCCTGAAAGCAGACTTTCACCAAAAACCCCGCCCCTACTTTCTAGTTTCTCCACTTTCTCCATGTGGTTAAATGGAGAAAGTCTAAAAGTTTTTCAATTTCCAAGCGTAGCCCCACCCCCATTACAGATTTCTAAGAATCCTAGATGCCGGGATGCTAACTTTTTTTGAGGCCTGCCTCGGAAAGCAATTTGTTTGGAGCTACCTTCTTGCACAGGTATATTATTATTCTGTATTTTGGTTTGGATATGCATTATGCTATTAAATGTCTACGTCTGCAGTCTAAATCCTCACAACAGCAATATTTATGTTTATAGATGCAGGGATGCATAATGTTATCACTTTGAATACCATACTCTCTGTAGTAGAGTGTATGTATCCATATAGAATATAGAGATATAGTGTGCTAGCATTTGTGTACTTGTGTAATTTGCAAACGTCAATATCCATTAGGAGCACAAAAGCGTAAATGGGTTTGAGGACATGGGTGAGTGATATATATAGCTCCGTAGGCACAAATGTACTTCCTCTGCCGGCAGTAAATTTTTATTATTATCGTATTTGCACGATGCGTCATGATACGACTGTTTATCATGCAACAACTCATATCGAGCAAAAAGGAAACATTACTTTTACATCATTGTGCAATTTACAGCAAGATGCAACTCACTTTCTATTTTATATTATAGTGAATAGTATAGGTAACTTACATTTCCTGCTCTGTAGGCTACTCCTTACTAATACTTTATAGTACACTCTCACAGCATAAATACGTATACAATACAAAACTAAGGTCTTAGGACCTTAGTTATGAAAACAACAGCAAAATAAATACAATTACCACACACCATATTATACAATAGGCATAATGATGTCTTTTTGTTCAAATCTTCCACACAGTACAGGTTCACATAACAATATCTTTCGTTGATGCCTGTTATATATACTGTTTTCGTTCAAATTATTTTTTTCGGGGAAAATAGCTACCTAAATAGACAGCTTTCTCTTTTCTGCAGCATACTCAATGTTCCCAGGTTAACATAAGCAAATATGTAGCGTATATATTTATAAATATGTAGATAGGATGTTCTATTGTCAACAAAACAATATTGCCACTGTCACTGTCACCAAAGAAAGCAATTCACTCATTTTGTGTTCCTTCAATTGTAATGGTCAATTCGTTCTACAAATATTGTGCTGTGATACAGATATTGTATAAGAATGCAATTTACTAAGCATATCCATATACTACATAAATACTTACAGGGTAATAAAATGATTGATGAATAAGATTGATGTAATATTGTACTGGGAAATTTCTGTAAGCATACATACTGTCTATTGGAGTTGCCACTAAGCTTTGTTCCGTTCTCTCTTGTCGAATTTTGCATCCATAAATTCTTTACGAGTGTAAACAGGGCAGAGGCATATTTTGAGGTTTACATAAAGTTACTTTTCGCGTGCGTTACTTATTTTAAGTTTTTGAAGCTCCTACATATAAAAGGCCATTATCAACATGCTTATATATATCAGCAAGGTTATGTTGTGCCTAGAGATATATTACATAATGTGACAAAGATTTACTTCAAAAGTAAATAAAGTAGGTCCTGCCCTAGTCCTGGCTGTTGGCTACTACAAAATACATATATCCGTGTAAAATATGACCCAAATGCAATTTTTACTGACCCCAAATTGATGACAGCTGACATTATGTCAGAATGACACTTATTTTAAATGGGGAGTGGACAAAAGGAAAATATAACAACAGTTAAGGTCAATTACTATTTTTGGATAAAACTTTTATGCATTCTATGTACATATAAAAGCATATATATTGTGTTTTGATAGTTTCGAAGCCCACTGTGGCCAGGGTACCTGGAAAACGCAATACAAATCAATCTGGAGATTTACATATTACATACTATCCTTCCAAATTGAAAATGGAAAGACCGATAGCATTCACACGACTGTGGTGATTGCATAAATGTGTATCTAGCACTACTTTTATATATTATGTATGCAAAATGTTATAATTTATTCACCAGATTGTAAAGATATCAAATTTTATCAAATAATGTAGTTTACTATGGAGTGACATACATAGAGTACGCCTTAATACAGATAATATAATCCTTAAACTTTTACGAGCTATCTGTTTCTAATCCGCAAGCCTATGAGGGACTATGATAGGAAATACTACTTTATTTTATAGTGTGACTCCATCAGTCTCTACTCAAAATGTGTAGAAAGTTTCTGTTCATAGAAAAAACATGCGAAAACAATTACTTTCCTGATGAAAACATTGGAGAGCTATAAAAACAGGAAGTAGGCTATAATATAAACATGAATATATTGAAAGTTTTCATAGTTAAGTTCACTGTATGTACATATATAAGTACTAGATACAAGTACAAAGTATGTACCTAAGCAGATCAGCTTGCTTTTCCTTTAAGATGAAATATACCAGAAAGGAATCATATTCACGACTGCATAAAGATGTTACTGCCAAACCAATGCCTCGAAGACTAAAGCACAACTATATTTAGATGGAGTAATATTACTATATTACTCCAACTGAAGAAGCTACTTGAAAAGAGACACTTCACTCGATCTTCATGACAGAAGAGAAGAATGAGAAAGATAGCGTAAAATATTGAGTAAGAATAATATCAATTGCAAGGGTTGAGAAACCAAAAGGCACGACATATACTACTTATTCATCCTCCACTGTACTGTGATACGATGAGTTCAATAATATGCCATTCGTGTCGGCATTTTCCAACTCAGCAAACTGAATAAACGTACTATTTTTTATACAATTCTAAATGTTTCTACTTTTAGCATTAATTCAAAACTATAAGACAGAGCAGATGTTAAGGTGCAGGAAGTGGAACAAAACTGATCATTAAAATACATTTATATAGATTAGAAATTAACTTAACTTTTAAGGTTGGGTTCCTACTATGCAATTATAGCGAATTAATATCCAACAAAATATTAATTTTACTTTTTCCTACACATGATTTTTTTTGATAAATATGATACCCCTGTCTTTAGTTTAAACTAATAATGTTTTAAAATATTAATATTTTGTTGCAGATATTCCATTGTCTTAACTGCTTTTATTTCTGCAAATATTATTAAAAATGAGCAATTAAGATTTTGTGTGATGGATATAATTTATTAGTAGAATATTTTATACACTTATAATCCCAAAATTTCTCAATGTGAAATGTGCTATGTATAATGAATTGGGAATGTTTTTTTATATAATCCACATTTCATTGAGACTGTTACGGATTATCCATTAATTTTACACGCACAAAAAGCATTTCCAAACCCGGACTACAAATAATATAAGGATACAATACAGAACACTGTTGAGTGTCTATCTACTTATATACAGTGTAATAGTACATTACATAAAGTAATACTTGTACCGCATTATGTTATGAAAGGGTGATTTTACGCAGCAGATATAGAGAAGCATCTAACAGTGATAAATAAACCCCCAGCAATCTTATCTATTACACTTATGAATTGCCGGAGTGCTTGCTTGCTTTCCAGTATGACAATGAACGAGTAGTTATTGTCTCTATACAGTGCAAAGAGCCAAACTAACAGAAGCGGAAGTACATTTCACTGATGTGTAGCGTATTGGATGACGGGTAGTAAAATTTTAAGTGCAAGTGTATTTGGTATCTCCACTTCATATGCTATACTTATAAGCACTCCATTTTATATATGTACATAGTAGTGTCGTATAGGAAATCATGTGGGGAAAGTACTATATAGATTTCTAAATGCTTTCTCCATTCATATATATCATAAGAGCAACAAATAGGTAAATGTTATAGGAGTGAGTATCTATGTTCTATGTAAGTATGTATAGGAAAGAGAAAGTGAAAAATATAGAAATAGTGAAATTCAGCTTGCCTTTAAGGAATCAATTCCGCGAGTCATTGCCCAAGTTGAGACAACATAATCCATCACTCTTTCCGAAAGCGCCTTTGGTACTTCATGTAGTTTCATAAATTCTCTCACGCTGTTCAACATATCATGGTACTTGGCTGTGGCTGACGTCATCTGCTGAATTATCGTTGTCACGTGACCGAAGATTGTGGCGTAAAGTAAAGCTGTCAACATAATCAAAGTACCAATGTCAACAACAACCCTCGATATCGCAAAACAACACACAATATTACAAATTGAAATTTTAATCCTATACTTGCTTATACTATATGCTGATATAATTTCAATTTTGCTGTATAATTCAAATATTGATCATCGAGGACATTTAACTGATGGAAATAGGCCAAGTCCCCAAAAAATCGAATATTTACATTGAAAAAATAAATTTATGGAGCAAAATGTCCCACACAGGTTGTGTTTCTCCATTACATTGACTTTGACATGAGTTTTAAATGTCTCTATCTATTATACATACAGAAGGTATTCATTCACTCTAACTAATTGAGTTAGTTAGAATAATTGAAAAGAAAACAAATATAGGTGGCCATTATTTACCTTACGTTACGATTAGTTCATTGACCAGAAAATATTGAGTAAATGAAACAATAATGAATGGGACAGGCTGTAGAATGAGCATATGTACATACATAGCTTATAGCTTATACCTAAACGTAAATTGCACACTTGCTGCTTTCACTCTATATGCTAAATTTAATTGTGTGTGCAGAGTACCCGCATATGCATGGATATATTAATTAGTTAAATGCACGGTGGTCTAAACTTTTCATCTCTCTATCCAGTGAAAGTAATAATGTAAACAAGTTATGCAATTAATTTTGCACTTGATAAATTCAGCCACACCACACCACACCACTAAATGTTGTCTAACATGAAAGCCCTAGTGTGAGATGGCTGGTTTGGCTGACTTGAGATGTAAACTATTTCGAGAAACGGGGAAATGGCAGCAGATGTTCAGCCATGTGCCGGTGGCTTGGCTTGGCTGGAGTATAAGTGCCATTTCGATGCGTTGAGGTTCCCACCTACTACACATTATGAATACAAACCACTTTATGTACCATAGTATATGTAGTAGGTAAGTATTCAACTACTGCTCCAGTTTTAATACAAAGTAAAAAAGAACTTACTAAACTGTACACTAAATATTAACATAGTAGCTCAGCTTCACTCTCACTGCATTCTACTTCGATAAGTTTGTAGCTTGCATTGTGCATTTTGTTTTCTAAAACTTAATAACTAAATATAGAAACCGGTTTGTTTCCCTATTATTTACTACTTCGTTTATGCATGTATAAAATATGCAACAGTAGTATTATGCAATCTAATCTAGTTTACGTTTCTAATTTTCTAAGTACACTCTGAATAAATCGAGTAATTCATGATAAAATCCAATTAAAACGGTAATAAATGTCCCAGACATACTAAAATTGTAATTTCACATGAATTGTATAGTTATACGAGTGTATTTTGCTCCATATAACTGGAAATGTAATGATTAAATTCATTTTAGAGCTACACACATTAGGGATTCTCTTGTATTTTGCTTTCTCCTACTTTCCCCATGTAAAATGTCATAGTTTCATATCCCAAATGTGCGTAACTCTAAAAATGTGCATTTTATATCATAGTTTGTACTTTTAGATACTTAAAAATAAAATGAGAACGCACTACAACTACAACTAAGCATGTAAATGAGTAAATATATAAATAAAAGTGTAAAATGATTAGCTTACCTGCGATAATCATCATACAGATAGTGAATATTTTTTCGTTGTCAGTTTCAGCGGCGACGTTACCAAAACCAACACTAGTCATACAAGTCATAGTGAAATAAAGTGCAGTCACATACATAGTTTTTCTGGAAGGGCCATTGATGAGCTCATTCCCCTCCGGAGAATTTAAAACCATATAAGGGCTTTGAGTCACATTTGCAAGTTTCCACAACCAACTGTATTGCATTCCATTGTCTGTGTCTGAGCGACCGATAGAGTACCAAATACACGCAAGCCAATGGGCTACTAACATATAAAAACACAACAATAGTATAAGCATGGCCGCTCCGTATTCTAAATATCTATCTAACTTCCGAACAACTCGTCCCAAACGAAGCAACCGCACCACTTTCAATGCACTGAAAAGGCTTCCGATTCCCTGCAAGAATATTCACAAAAAATCACGTCAAGTTTATCCCATGGCACTAAGAATTTCCTTACTTATGCTTAACTATAATCTTATGGCTTATATTTAATGGCACCATATAAAAACTTACTTTGCCATAATTTTTATGACTTATTTTACCATAACTTTATTCATTTACCAAAACAATATCCAAAAACCATAAAAATGGGAATCGACCATATAAA